>PVJI01003422.1:0-124635 GCA_004026765.1 Micronycteris hirsuta
GGGCCCATCACTCCTTAGGACTCTGCTATAAACCAATCAAGAAGGCAGTGTTTTCTGAGAATGTTTTCTTCTTGTTTGCTCGCTTTCCATGTGCCCTCTGAAGAATGATTGGAAATAGTCCTTTGTTATTTCTAAATATTTTTACATCTATTATGAAATTAATCTTGAGTCAGAAATGGATTCTAACTATTAAGTATTTATCCTCATTTTAACTAATGTATTTAGGCCAAAATCCACTGATGGACTGAAGATGCCTTTTGGTCAGAGATGTGGACAGATGCTAAGGGAAATTCTGCTACATCTCATCCAACAAAGGAAAATGAAGCTACAACTCAGTTGAAATGTAAAATAAAGAATAACCCAGCATTTTGCCTAATTTAGGTAACTACATTTTTTTTTTTTGGTGAATCTTTTCTTGTAACTAATCAGAAATCCAAATGTCTTCCCTTGATTTTAGAAGATGTTTTCTCAGCCCTACTCAAAATCTGGCTCTTTTGTACTTACCTGGCCTTCAAAATTCTGGAATTTGAGGAAAGACAAGAGGAAGGTTTT
This sequence comes from Micronycteris hirsuta, assembly GCA_004026765.1. NCBI lineage: Eukaryota > Metazoa > Chordata > Mammalia > Chiroptera > Phyllostomidae > Micronycteris > Micronycteris hirsuta. The sequence continues at coordinate 553 of PVJI01003422.1, forward strand.
GATTATAGTTGTGACAATGTCTCATCTTTAACTACCTGGGGCAGGGAGCAATTATTTGACTGATATATAATAGACTAGTGAAATAATTCTACATGACATTAGTATTTTTCTTTTTAATGCAGTGTTTCAAAGTGAAAAGTGAGTTTAATTAAGTGGAAAGATAATCCGTGATTTAATAAGGGAATGATAATGAAGCACATACTGTGAGGGAAGGAACAAGCCAAAAACATGGAGTTTACGATTCGAAAGAAAACAGTTAAATAGTTGGAGGCAAAACTTTGACTCCAAAAAAAAAAAGCAAGAATGCTAGATCTTATCTACTTTTTGAGTGAGGCAAGAGGCAAAGCCAAGTCTTTCCCATTTCTATATCAGCAGCGGCTCTGGAAATGCAATTACCTGAAGTGGTTTGAAGTCCCTTGTCAGACATGGATAAGTGTTTGCGCTAACGATGCAAGGACTGCCCTGAAGTATGTGGGGTGCACTTAGTTCTCAGGGCGCACGTGCAGAATCTCAATAAGTATTTAATTCTTTTCCTCGGAGAAGCCTGCCGTGCCCGGAGGGGATGGGTAATCTGAGATTTGCACGGGCAAGTAGGAAAACCACACGTGCGAAGGGGCTGCGCAGTGACTGCTCTCTCGGAATCTCTGCTGGGGTCGGCAGTGCGACCCCCTTAAATTCAGACTCCAGCCTGGCCTTCCAGGTGCCTGTTGAGGAGCTGTGGCCCTTACAGCCGGGGTTTAGAATGCGCTGACATCCTAAATGCACTGAGGCCCAGGCTATGGAATAAGAGGGCCTTTACTCCTCTGGTTCTCTTGGATAGAGAGTGGGTGAGTAACCTGGAGGGGCCAATAGGTGTGAAGGTGAATTATTTATAAGACACAAGTAGAAGATGCATTTGCGATCTAATATGTTATCCTGCTTGAGAATCTGGTTCTCTCCGCCCCTGGTTTTCCTCCGTGTACGAAACTCCTGCCCGATTTTTATGATAAATTTCTAAGACTCTGAAATTGTAGCCAATTTTTGATGTATTCATCCTTTGCAGGGAACAGTTAGAAACCAACCTCTGGCAGAATCCTTAATAAAAATGAATAGGTAAGAAGGGAAGAAAAGTAAAGAAAGAAGCCCAGAGCCCAAAAGTCCTCAGAGTGAATAACTTAGCCCTTGAAGAGCTGACTGTATCCTGGGCATGTGACAAAAGAGCTATGATTGTAAGTGAAAAAAAACTGGGCACAGGAGGCCCTCAACTCCCTGTCCCCGTCCCCTCCCACAATGCCCAGCATTGATTCCTGCCCTAGCCAGTGGCAGGTGAGCCGTGGCTTCGCCCAACAATGCATACCTGTTAAAGTGAGCCATGGAATACTTTTCACAAAGTCCTGAACCTCACCAGCATTTGCCGTCTTGTTTGTGCATTTTATTCATCCTCCATCCACCTCTTAATCATTGCAGAAGGAGCAAGTAATGACTCCTGAGTACTGGTAGTCAGCAAGTGCTGCAAAAAATGTGAACTTATATTACCTCCATTTCATTTTAAGTCAATTAGATATATTTTATGTGCTACCCTTTATATTTCAGTGCCTTTGAAGTCATTAAGATGCCCCCTCTGCGCCCATCAAATTGACTTCATGTTATTGACAAACAGAGGGATTCTCATTTTGTTTTCATTAACTGGTTAGATTTCCTCAAACTTTGAATGCCTCGTTTTTTTAAACAATAGGAAGTAAATGCTTTATATTATGTAATGTGCACGGCTTCTATTTAATGCATTGTTTGGCTAATTTTCTTTAGGCGAATAAGCAAATTAACCTGTATAAGCTATTAATACCGATTATTAATCCTTTTCATTTTGTTGGTTTCAGCCGTCTTTGCTGCAACCAGATGGAAATTGATCTCATCAAGTTTGGCAACACTGCAGTGTTTTATAACCTTTGCAACCGTGCTTATTTGAAAGACTGGGTTTAATTATCCCTTTTTTTTTTTCTTGCCTGCATCTCAAGATGCTGATGGTAACAGTTCTATTGCACTTGACAGTTAAAAGTAAATTCATCTTGAGCGTTCCTCACTGCCCTTGATGCTTGTCACATAAGGAGACTTTAATATGCCCACCAGGAAAACATCAGCCTAGCTCATCTGCGTCTTAGTTCTCGCATTTGTTTTTCTAAATACATATCTCAGCTACAAGGCAATGTAGGGAGCGGGCCTTTGGGAGGAACAGAACTTGATGTGGTCAGTTCTCTTTGGGACTGGAATTAAAGGCCCACCGGGATTCAAGGCCCTTGGAAACCAGAGGAGCTTGGATCTTCTCTCTGTTGCAATGCCTTTCATGTGACTTTCCAATTATATCTCCTTTTGGTGTCTTTTCATTTTATCCCTTTCCCTGAGAACTGCTCCCTGACCCTCTTGGTCCTGAAGCTTCTCTTACTCACATTGGAATCCTTCGTGACTCTGGCTCTCTAGGCCCTTGTCCCTTTTCTACCTCACGACATTTCTGCATTTACATCTGTGGCACAATTGAGTCGCACAGCGCTTTCTTACTTTGGAAGTCATTTCCACACCAGGCTCCCACACAGTCCCATGTCCAGCTTGGAGGGTGGTTCCCCCGGTCCAGGGGACTGTGGTCCAATAGTGGGGAGCTGGAGCGCGGCTCACAGGTGAGGGAGGATGGCCGCCTCGTGTTCCCCTCTGTAAGGCAGCCGGGCTGGGCAGTCCCGTTTATAGTGGTGATGGGTGGGCTTGGTGCTCTGACTGGTTGGGACCCCAAGTAATATGTGAGGACACACCTTTGAGGGTCTTTTTAAAGCTAACTGTGACAATATAGGGGCATTTCCTCTCTTGGTCTCTCCTCACTTCCACATCCTAACCTTCCCCAATGTCAAATTTATTCCGTCAGCATTTGAATTTCAATTAACAAGATCATGTCTTGCCAGCTATCACATTTTCAGTGGCTTAAAATTTTGCTGATAAGTGGTGTGGGAAACATTTTGTGTTCCAATGTTCTGGACAGTGAGGGCTGTGTTTATAAAAGGATAAAATCCGCAGAGACACAGAGAAGGTGACAGAGGTGACAGCCCAGAATGCTTGTTTTTCCTTTGGGTCTAACTGTTTTATTAGTTGTTCTTAGTTTTCAAATCAACGCCTGGTCATGCAGCAGAGCAAGAGGCTGCAAGCCCAGGGTTACCCTTACTGGCATAGGGAATTAGGACCTGTGAGACTATTTATGTGCAGCACATTTAATTAAATCTCACGGAGGTGAAGTCCATCCTGAATGCATTCACGCCGTAACTCACTGCATGTCTGCTGGTGTTGCTGTTGTGATAATTGCTACAACATTCATCAGTCTCTCCAAGCAGCCACACTAAATCAGGAGGCGGATATGACTCCACTTTTGGAGACCTACCATCTAAATATCTTATTGTAGCATTTCCAATTTCTTGCTAATCTTGCTGGTAGGTAGGTCTGTCTAACAGAATGGAGGCCAGGCTGATAAGGTATGCTTTAAGAAAGAATATTAAAGTAAGGAATAAACAAGACAGCTTTCTTTGATCAATATTCCATTAGTTCTTTTTGTCTTTGTCCTGAATTTTTAGATGGTGGGGTTGCATTTCTTTCTTAGGCTCAAGTAGGATTAGGTTTTCTTGGGGAAAATTTCTGACACATGCGTGATACTGAAATATAACCAGATATTTTTTTTAAAAAAAGAAGCCATAGGGATAAAGGTGTTTAGTAAAATGATAAAATAATGAAAACCAAAACGTGATTAAAATGTACATTCTTGCCTCTATGCTTCAGGGAAGCTTCAGTGCAAAATCTTGAGGAGCAGCCTGGATTCTAGACGACACGTTTGCATCAGAAGTAGTCTAAGCAGCAAGTCTTACTTCTGGGGGCTATTTCTCCCCTCAACATGACACCACAAGGTCTCCATGTCCCTAAACACTGGGCATGCCTGGCTGGTTCTCTCCCCTCAATCTCCTGGCCCTCCTCCCCTTGCAATGGATGGGGGTCCTCCCTGCCCTTTGGCTGTGCCAGTGGGTATGGGAAGGGTGGCAGTTCAAGTGAAGGTCTCTCATAATTCTAGTTTTCTGGCTCATTTGATTTATTTAAGTACCTGCAATGCCAAGGCCCCTGGGCATTCATCCAACTAACTGCTTACGTTTCCATAAATAATGTCATCTCTGGGACTCAAGTGAATTAGGCCAAAGGCTGGCTACGGGTTGTCTCTCCTGCTCCCTGAAGGTTAAGGGGTTTGGACTATCGGTGTGCAAGAGCTTTTATAGAAAACTACTCCCAGATCAGCATTTCATAAACAGTCTCACTCAATAATCAAAGCTCAATGCTCTTCAATAATCTCCATGTGGGTTTTGTTTTGCTTGGTGTAGAGAAGTGAGCCCTAGAAACTGATGTGGGGAATTAGAATTTAACACCCATTGATTAACCCTAACAGATTTACATTGAAGAGGCGAAGTCCAACAAGCTGATGTCCAAACTGCAGTCAAGAATCGACAGATTGATGAATTACGTGTTTTAATGCCAAGTCAAAGAAATTCAAGCGGATGTTTGAAAATTCAAATTCCTTAATATTTGCTCCTGGACCCTAGTGATTAATTTAAACACATCATACTAGTTAAATGAACAAATCATTAACCTTGGTCCTTGCCATGAACCAGCACCATAATCAATAAGTGATATTTGTTCTTTTCTGCCAAATAGTTGGGACATTACGTGTCTGGACCATACTTGCAATGGACACTCGAGAGCGGGAGCAGCCTCTCCCAGCTAACTGTGCCAGAGGGATTCCCTTGGGTACGGTGATGCCCGCATCGTCCTGCAGAACAAATAGACAGAACCAAGATACAGCCATGAAATGCTCAGCATGCCCACTTTGAGGAGCTTGGGGACCAACAGGGAAAGAGTAATTGTAGTTATTTCTAAAATCTTCCTCGAAGTGCTGTTTTCTGTAGCAACTGGTTTTCTAAGTCCTTCTGCCCTATTTCCACCACCTAAAAAGATAAACTCTTTTTTGCTCTCCTACTGCCTGCGCTTCTTTTTTTTACTTTATTGTTGTTCAATTACAGTTGTCTGCATCCTGTCCCCTTCCCTCCTCCCCCTCCAACCCCACCTCCCTTCCCTGCCTCCCTCCCTACCCTTGGTTCTGTCCATGTGTCCTCTACAGTGGTTCCTGAAAACCCTTCTCCCCATTGTCCCCTCCCCCTCCCCCCTGGCTATTGTTAGATTGTTCTTAATTTCAATGTCTCTGGTTAAGTTTTGCTTGCTTTTTTTCTTTTGTTGATTATGTTCCAGTTAAAGGTGAGATCATATGGTATTTGTCCCTCACTGCCTGGCTTATTTCACTTAGCATAATGCTCTCCAGTTCCATCCATGCTGTTGCAAAGGGTATAAGCTCCTTCTTCCTCTCTGCTGCGTAGAATTCCATTGTGTAAATGTACCATAGTTTCTTGATCCACTCATTTGTAGATGGGCACTTGGGTTGTTTCCAGCACTTGGCTATTGCGCTTCTTAATGCCACTCAGTACTTAGAGGTCAGCGTGCACCCCCCCCCCAAACCCCGCCCCAGTGTTAATACTTTTCCTAATCCGCCCTATTGCCAAGTTTGAACAAAACTTCATGGAAGGTTAGGTGATCTGGGAGAGGAAATACAGCACAGAATTACTGACCGCTGATACTGGAAATGGCTGCACAGGGTTCTCCCTGGGCTGCAGCCAGCTCATTGCCACTATTCCTTTCTTACCTGGCCCACACCATTCCCAGCGACCAGACCTCCACTGAGCGTCTTCAATCTTTAATTGTCTGAGGAGGCATAGAGAAAGGAAGGGGATTCTTCCCCTTTGTGGTTTATAGTATGTTTCCCAGGCCTCCGTTCCTGCCCCAGAAGCTGCCTCCTCTAAGGATGACTGCATAGGAATATCTACTCACTCCAGAGACCCCACCCGCAACTCTAATGGTAAGTTACAGTCCACTGACCCCAGAAATAATGACATGAAAAATAGTGTTAGGGAAGACTTAAAGACCAAGAATATACTGATGTTGGACCATTCTTTGACCTGTTAAAGATGCAGTTAGTTTGAGGGAGTGGTAGAAAGAGTTAGGAAGATGCGAAAGTTAGGGGAGGAGGAAGGAATAAGCATTGTGTTAGCAGCTACTTGTTGTGTTTTAGGACCGAGCCTCAGATAGCCCTCTACTCTGTCAGCAGCTGGTCAGCGAAGAGGGCAGGTATTACTGGTGGATTGTACCGTGCTTAACACTCTGTCTAAGTGTGTCTGACCAGCCTGACGGGCTTTGCAGCATGCTTTAAAGGGAATGAAAGAGCATTTTGCCTTAGCTGTGCCTTCCTGGTATGTGTGGTGTTGGTGTGGCCTTTGCGTGGCAGTGGGAGAAGCACAGGATGTGTGTGGTGGGCAGACCTCACCCCTGGGAGGCCTCACCCCTGTGAGGTCGTCTTTGCTGCTCATTATGATAAAAGCTAAGTGGACATATTTTTTAGAAATAGGTACCATTTTTCATTGGTTACAATAGTTGACACCAGTTTGCTTTTACCCAATAAACTAAGCCTGTTGCTTATAAGAAGAAAAATGTTATAGCTTAAATGGACATTTTCAGACACCTGATTCATTTATTCAGCAAATACAGTGTCTGGCACAAATAATGCCCCTTTTTATTATAAAATCATAAGCATATAATTCTGTAACGTAACAATATCACACTCAAGCACACCATATGACATTTAGGTGAAATGTTCAAGTTAAAAATATAAATTATTACACTCATATTATCACCCTACCAGCCACACTCAAGCAGGTATTACTTCTGCTAGACCCTGTATTTAAGATTCTGAAAAGTATCAGAATGTGGAAGGGGCCAGAAAGACAAACAACTTTCCTTTCCCCAAAGAGCTGAGACTAGCAGAGAGCCAGATGTGCAGAGATGTGTCCCTCTACACAGTTTACACTTGCTTTAGTTTAGTTTCCCCAAAAGCAGACCCTGAAAAAAGGATTTGGGTCCAAGTAATTCTCTCATTTGCCCTGCCCTGCTCGCTTGTCCTCCCTCCCTCCCACTCTCTCCCCACCTCCCCTGCTCCTTCCCTCCCTCCCTCCCTCCCTCCTTCTCAGAGATAGCTCCAGGAAACAGGATGAGGGAGTAGTTAAACAGGACAGGAAAGGGAGCAAAGCAGCTGAAGTCAGGAATGAGCAGGTTACTTCTATAGGCAACTGAGGCTTCATCCCCTGGGACCTTGTGAGAGACCCTGTGGCTCACACCTCTGAACTGTCTCCTTGAGGAGTGAGGAAGCTGAGACATTGACCGCTAGCTCCTGGGTGTGAGTGCCCTGCCCTTCTGGGCTGCCCTGCACACTGACTGAACATGACCCAGCCCCTTCCAGGGAGAGCTGCTCAAAGCTTTGTTAGGTGTAGGAATTGTCTGCATGTGGCCCTGGGTGGGGCAGGGCCTGTGCGGTGGACAGTGACGGCTTTAGCTCAGGGCATGGAAGAGCAACTCATTACTTTTAATATTCACATTAAATGTCTTGGAGTCTCCTTCCATCTATCACAAATAATATCAGCCTCCTCTCTCTCTGTCTGTCTTTCCTGGGGATTCTCCAAGAGTTCCAGCACTCTTCACACTTCCCAGAATGTAGCCCTAATTGAATAATCTCCTATTGACAGAACCCTAGGAAACACGTGCAGTCTACCAACGGTTCTCTTATTTTGGGGGTAGTTGTTGCTGCCTTTGTGCTGTTGAAGCACCCATGATCGGACTCCCCAGTGCTGGCCATTGCCGGAAGCCCTGCAGCGCTGGGACTGGCCGGCCCTGAGGTCCAATACCCGGCAGGCTGCAGTGAGATGCGCCCACTAGTGAGGAGAGTCTTGGTGCTTTAGGGCCACTGATCGTATCAGTGGTCCTGGGTTGGACGTGAAATGTCTTTATATTCCTTTCGTTGTTTTGCTCATTGAAAGGCATGCCAAGCCCCCTGAGAACCAGGCTCCCACAGTTGTAAGTACAGCAGCACCCCTTTATCTGAGGTTTTGTTTTCCATGGCTTCAGTTACCCGTGGTCAACCACAATCCAAAAATATCAAATGGAAAACGCCAGAAGTTAAATACGTCAAAGTTTTAAATTTCATGACGTTGTAAGCATTGTGATGAACTCCCTCGCTGTCCCACTGTGTCCTGCTCGGGATGCGAACCCTCCCTCTGGCCAGCGTCTCTATGCTGTGTATGCTCTCTGCCCACTGCTCACTTATTAGCCATCTCAGCTAACAGGTACTTTATGAGAAACAGAGAGAGAGGGTATATTCACGTAACTTTTATCACAGTATATTATTATAATTGTTCTATTTTATTATTAATTATTATTGTTAATCTTTTACCATGCCTACTTTATAAGTTAAACTGTATTACAGTATGTAGCTATGGGAGAAAACAAAGTATGTGTATGGTTTGGTACTGTCCACAGTTTTGGGCATCTGCTGGGGCTCTGTAACGTGTCCCCTGAGGATAAGGAAGGACTACTGTACCCACACTCCCCCAGGCACTTGTTTGGTGCCACAGCAGGGACATGGGTCTGAGGAAGTTCGGGCTGCAGACTACATGCCGTGTACTACATCAGGAGTGAGCCCTCCTCCACCCTATACCCCAGCCCTAGACTTCAGATGTGATCTTTTTCTTTTCAGTCCCGAGCCTGACATTCTCTTCCTGACCCAGGCAAATGACATTATTTTTAAGCTAAGCCTCCACCTTCTCACAGGCTTTTTCGTCTCCCAGAGATGCACTGGAGAAGCTGGAGGCTTCAGTCAACACCTACTCAACACTAATTTTGGCTGATCCCTCTGCACGAATGCTTTTCCCTTTGCCCAACAAAGTTCTAGGATTCTGAGAGAGCTGGGGGTTTAAGGGCAAGGATGAGGCTGTGGTAGTAGATAAGGAGAGAGACATACGAATTGAGATAACCCCTTTGGAGACTAAATAAAGACAAAGGTGGAAAGAAAGCGGGAAAACAGACAGAAGGAAAGACAGAGACACAGAAGACAGAGAACAAGAAAAAGAGGTACATTTCCTTCTGTTGTAAATCTTTACCATAATGAGAAAAATAGAAGTCATATATGTGAAAATATCTTAACGTCCACCGAAAAGATACACACATCAGGGCAGAGAACTCTCGCTGCACAAGGACATGCAGAGAAATTCTCGGAAGCACAAAGGTATGTGGGGGTACAGGCAATGTGTTACCCTGCTACTATTTGGGCACTGTGGCTGTATCAGTTTTGGAGGTAAAATCTGGGTGTTGCCATTTAAAATTTCTGGTCTCATGATTTATACATATCAAATATCTTGCCAATTCACAACAGTTTTTAAAAAGTATATGTTTATAGGCCAACTTTCTTTTTCTCCTTGATCTGAGATACAATTAAACCCTTATTGTTTTCTGTCGAAGTGACTGGAAAAGCTGTTGGTACAGGCAACTGTTCCAAATAGTGGCCATGAGGAGAGGACTGTCCCAGAACCTCCCAGTAGTGTGGCTAGCACCAACTGCGACAGACCTGTTTTAGTTGTCACCCTAGAGTGAATGTCCTTAATAACCCAAGGCACTGGATGCTCAGTTTAGTGTCAGTAGAGGCCGTTATAGAATGAATGTTGGTGTCTTCTCTCAAATTCATACATTGAAATCCCAGCCCCCACCATGATGGTATTAGGAGGTGGGACCTTTGGGAGATACTGAGGTCATGAGGGTGGAGTCCTCATGACAAGGACCTCAGAGAACTCTCACTGTCCTTCTGCCATGTGAGGACACAACAAGAAGTTGGCAGTCTGTAATCCCTAAGACGGTTCACCGGAGCTTGACCATCCTTGCATCCTGCTCTCAGACCTCCAGACTCCAGAACCGTGAGAAATAAAGTTCTACGGTTTATAAGCCACCCAGTCTATGGCATTTTGTTATAGCAGCTTCAACTAACTAAGACAGAGACACCTCCATGTTTCTACAAATGCTGCAGGAACTTTTACAACCTTTTGGTCTGGTCAGCTTCCTAGCACCTGTTGGCCAGCTAGTACATTGTCCTTTTCTCTGTCCTGCAAGCATTTAGACTCTCTCGTTCAGGGCACTGCTACTCAAAACTTAGTTTTAAGAGTGAATCTGGTCCTTTTTCTTATGCATGGCTTTATTTTAACTCTTACTTTTCATGGGAAATAGGTAGAGAAGATGAAGTACTCTTCTGTTTTAGATCCTGGATTCAAGAGATGACCACTTTAATTTTCTTACCAGAGTACATTCAGTGTCTCCTGATGCTTGCCTGCATCCATCCACTCAACACATCCTTCTGAGTACCTGTAGTATGTTGGAGACTCAGGGCATAAACAAGTTGTAACAACAGGTCCTACTCTCAGAGCAGTGGGGAAGGATAACGAGAATATGGATATCAAAATACAAATTTTCAAAAGTTGGGGTATGTGGAAGGGGCGCCTACTGTAAATGTGGCTGGCTTCACTTTCAGAGGGTCCTTAGGCAAATGTACACTAGATGACCTTATAGTGCTACTTTTGTGTAGTGATGATATTTTTTCCTTAAAACTATGTTGTAGTTTGCTTGTTTAGTGTACAAACATGAAGGAGGCTGGGCTGCTTGCTTGAGGAGCTGTGCTGGACATATTGAGTTCAAGTTCCAACACATATGCTCTTCTTCAATATTACTTCATTTCGTCCAGAATGGGATGAGCACAGAAAGTTCCTCCAGACTCTGTTTGTGAACCACATTAGCGTGTGATAATCCCATTGCAAAAGGGCCTTTGGGCATCTGCTGCTGCTTTGCTCCTGAACAAACTCAGATGCATAATGACGGATAAAAATAGTTAAGACTAACTTCTCCTTTAAATCGAAAAAAAATCTTCATCTGTACATTTATTATAGTTATGATGTTGACCTGATTTAGGCATACCTGGGGAACTTCAAAGCTAGATATATGACATGAGGTTAAAAAAAATCTTTTGGCAGAGTAGATATTGCCAGTAGGTAAAGTTTATCATCAGCCTACCCCAGCTTATGCTGGAGACCTTCAGAAGAATTGTTCATAGTTTCCATAAATCATTTTGCTGCCAGAATGCTTTTGAGCTGTAAAGAGCTAAATATTCAGGTCCATAACTCTAGAACTAAGTTCTCACCCTCTAAGGGACCTTCAAAACTTGTTGCATCATGATTTATCCCTGTTTATTTCAGGTCCTTCCAAAAGTCCCTCTCGCTGTCCCAAGTATCCATCATCACCTGGACTCTTCGCTACACACTGCTTGGTTCATCAAATTTCTGTCCCCCTTCCAAAGCCCTTCCTCTGTACCCAGTTTACCTTTTGACTTATACCATTTCTTACCTCCCTGGGCTCTATTATCCATTTGACATCCTAGCCCCTGGGCTCTATTATCCATTTGACATCCTAGCATCTCAGTTCCTTGAGCTCCTCAACTATAAACTGCTCATATTCATAACCTAAATGTTTCTTCACTGGAAACTGTACCAAATTTAAATTCTCAGTTTTAATCATTCTCTCCTTTGATCACTCCCAGCCCTACACAGACTTAACTGGTGCCTCTACCCTCGCTACCCTCAAACTCATCCTGTCCTTCCCTTCAGCGATCTCAACTCTTTCTTAGAAATGGTCAGTTCCTTTGTGTCTTCACTTTGCTCTTTATGCATTTTTAGCTCATTCCTAAACTGGTTATCAAGTGCACTTAAGCCCTTTGCCACACCCTACATCTTTCACACCTGTCTACAAAACTTCCAATGATATCTGTCTATGTAGTCCAACACTGTGAGAAAATCATGAAAACAATCTTCATGGAAAAAACCCTGTTCATTTCCCTAATAAAGAAGATATTTGCAGATAACAATTCATTATCAACTTCTGTCTCCTTAAGCCACCCACTTAGTTTCCAGTTGACAACATACATTGTATTTCACTGAGAGATCAGAAACTATCGAATAGAATTCTGAAATCTCCTCATGAGTGAAAATCTAAAAGTAGATCTTCATCCGTACGTGTCTTCTCTTTTTCCTCACTTTCACTGTGGAATCGTTAGATGTAAATCTCTCCATTTAGGTTTTTAAGAGATCTCATTTCCCTTCTCTTCTGCACCTTCCATCTTTCCTTCTCCACGATATGAAAATCTAGAGCTAAAAAGTACAGTAACGGAGATGAAAATTTACTGGGTCCAGTTAATAGCAGATTGAAGGTGGCAGAACAGAGAGTCAGTAAAATTGAATACGGATCAATCAAAAGTGTTCAATCTGGAGAACACAGAGAAAAAAGATGGAAGAAAAATGAACACAGCCTTGGGGAAACTATAGAAATGATCAAATGGTATAATATATGTGTTATTGGACTCCAAGAAAGAGAAGAGAGCTTGTGGTAGAAAAACTTTAAAGACATACTTATCTACATTTTTCAAATTTGATGAAAAACATCAATGTAAATATCCATAAAATTCAGTGACCTCAAGCAGGCAAATGGAAAGAAAGCCAACCGCGGGCACAGTGCTCAAGCCGCGGAAGTGCAAGGGCAAAAGGGCGCTCTCCGAAGCACTCAGAGAAAAATGCGCGATTCCAGAGAATGACGACACCAATGGTGGCTGGACTCCGACAAAAGCAGTGGAGACCAAAGGACAATGAAATGACACCTTGAAAGTGCTGAAAGTGAGAGGGAAAAATCAAACTGTTCTACTGCGTCTTCTATATCTAGTGAATATATACATTTAATGCTCACCTGAGGATATGTGCCCCAGCCAGGATCGAACCCGTAACCTTTTGCTGTATGGGACGATAGGCCAACAAATTGAACCACCTGGCCGGGGCATCTAGTGAATATACTTTTAAAAATTACGGGTGGAGTAAAGACATTTTCAGATCAGTGAAAGCTGAAAGAGTAAGTAGCCAGAAAACTGTACCGTGAGAGAAGTTAAATGCTTCAGGTTAAAGAGAGATGAAAGCATATGGAACTTGGATCCAGAGAAAGGAATGAAAAGCACAAAAATGATAAATGTGTGAATATAAACAAATACGTTTTTTTCCTTCTAATTTTCTCAAAAGACATTTGATTCTTCAAAGCAAAAAAAAACACATTTTAAGGTAGAGTTTATGATGAACGTAGAAGTAAAAGATGGGACGACAATGGCACAGAGGACGAGGGCAGGAAAACAGAATTACACTGTTAAAAAGTTCAACATTCGTGTGTGGGAAACCCTGTGAAGGGAGACGTGTGAAATAGGAAATATGAGGGAAAAGCATGAAATGTCAGAGATGAGATGTGAACTGACAGCAACTCTACTGAGCAGTTAAGATTGAAAGCACTGCTCTAAACTTTCTTCTAGGTGGTTCGCTCTATTTGCAGATCTTTGAGAGTCATCTCTACGTGGCTGTATCTCAAATTTCTACCTGCATGTCACATCTCTCCTCTCAAATCTAAACTCATATTTCCAGTTGTCCACTTGATATACTATAGGGCTCAATGGCATTTGAAACACAAACAAACCAAAATAAAATTCTTGATTTACACCCTTTCTTCCAATTTGCTCCTTCTTCAGTCCTTTCTGTCTCAGTAAATGACACCATCATCCACTCAGCTCAAACCAGAAATGAAGAGTCATTGTGATTTCCTCCTCGTCCCTCATTCTCTCCATTCTGTTACACCAGGAAGCCTTGTTTCTATCTCCAAAATATATTTCTGCCGCACGTGTCTGGGGCAACCCTTATCTGAGCTCCTCCCTCGTCATCCCACTTCTGCTCTTGCACCCCTAGTGGGAATGATCTTTCTAAAACACCAACAGAAGGTTAATGCACCGTTGCTTAAGTCACCTCAATGACTTTCCATGCCCCAGGAATAAAATCTATACTTTCACAATGGCCTATAGGGTTTGGCCCCTGCTTTCCTCTCCTTCCATTCTCCTCTCACTTACTACACTCCAGTCACACTGTCTGGCCTCTGTCTCACACCGCTGTAGCTGGGATTGGTGAGGTGAATGGCTCACACAACATCAAAAATTTGAAAATAGGATCAGTACCAGCTACACGGGTGCTTAAGACAAAAGAAAAGTCAGCAATCCCAAATCTGTCCTCATTGAAAATATATTTTGTTCATCACTGGTTCTTTGCCTTAAATTTGATTTTTTAATTTATATTCCTATTGAATTTATTGGAATGACATTGGTTAATAAAATTATATGTGTTTCAGGTGTACAATTCTATAACACATCGTCTGTGTATTGTATCGTGTGTTCACCACCCCAGGTCAAGTCTCTTTCTATTGCCATTTATCCCCGCCTTTACTCTCTTCTACCTCCTCCCAACCCCCTTCCTTCTGGCAATCACCACATTGTTGTCTGTGTGCATGAGTCTTTCTTTATTTCCTTTGCTAATTCCTTCACCCTTCTTGCATTAAAATATTATTTATCTTGATCAGTGGGTTTTTGGGCACACTCCCCCTTGACTTTTTGGCAACCCCAGTGAGTGCCTCATGCTAGTCCCAGTGCCGCTCAAACCACCAAGTTCATTCCTGCTTCATGCTCTTTGCTCATTCTTTTCCCTCTGCCTGGGATCTGGCTTCCAGCAGGTCACTGCATGAGTGGTTTCTTCCTGCACTTCAGGTCTCAGCCTATACGGCCCCTCCTTAGGGAAGGTGATCATCCTGTCTTAACTCTAATCCCACCTTGCCCATTTACTCTTTATCATAGATAGTATTCTACTTTTTTTCTTAAAATGTTTTTCACAAGCTATAATTACTTGGTTTGCTTATCTGTTTGCCTGTCTAGTATTTGTCTTCCCCACTAGCATATACTGTAAATGAGGTAAGGAATTTAGCATTATGCTCAAATCAGAGAAGTCATTCAATACATACTTTTAAAATGAATTAATGAGTAGGCTGAGCCCACATAGACTAGCGTTCTTCCCTTCTCTTCCTGATCATTCCGTTTTCCTTTTCTCTCTTATGAGAGATGAGATCATCCCGAAATAAATACCCATGAAGTCTTCTCTAAAAACAAAACAAAGTATAAAAAAAGGTTACATGGAAACCAAACCAACTTCCAACAAGAAGGAGAAGGTGGATGATCATTCTCTGAGGTCTGCCTCAGATTTGTTTTTTGTTCAGGATTTATGAGTTAGTAATTATTTCCATGATTGCACAAAGGCTTTTAGTTATAACAATTGAATCCAATTAGCTGCTGAGACTATTTGGTACATTCAATAACTAAAAAAAAAAAAATTAACCCTAGAAAGAAACTCTTATTAAAATTTCAATATATAGAACCTGGTTTCTAAGGTTTCCCCTTTATGTTTCTAAGATAATAAATCTAGCTATAGTTTATTCACTCAATAAACATTTATTGAGTGCCTACTGCACGCAGCAGTGCTCTTAGACGCTGGGCACACAGCAATGAGCAAGTCAAAGTCTTTGCTTTATGGAATTTATCTTCTACTCCAGGAGACAGTAAGCAAGCAAACAATGCAGGAGAGATATTGCTAGGAGGAAACTAAAGCAACATAAAAGGAATGAAGAGCATTGGAGAGGGTATGTTGATGGAAGGAACCTGTTTGGGGGGTTGGGTAAGCAAGGATGTGAGGATGAGACATTTGCGCAGATGCCATTAAAATGTTTTGCCTTGAGGTTTGATCTGTCCTATATTTTATTTCCAGGCAATCACGGGTTGGATTCTCTGGAAGCAGATGCCGAAAGAGCCTTCGGGGGTGCATGCTATTGATTAGGATCAACACCTGTGAAAGGAAGTGGGGGGAAGCAGATTTTGGCAGAGGGAGATTTTGAAGTGTCACGCTGTGACTAACCATGTCTATCACAAAAGCTTTCTTATAAAAGCGTTATCTTGTTAAAGCTATGCTCATCCAATAGTTAAAACAATCAATACACTGTTAAGTGAGTCACAGAATGAATATTTAATAAATATGAACTATGCACCAAGCACTCTGCGAGGGACCGAGTGGGAAGGAGAAGCAAGTGTTCCGCCCCCATGGAGCCCTCATGCCTGGAGGGGGCGGCATGTTTGTGAATAATTTCAATTCCATGTAGAAATTGTATTTTAAAGGGGCTCTTGGAGTGCATGGAGGGCACGGTTAAATGATTTACCTGCAACTACATTTTGTAGCTAACTGACCTGGCAGGCTCATTGGTATGCAGCCTTCCTCAAAATCAAGTATTCTACTGGGACACGATTAAAGTTGTATTTTGCAAGAGGCAGAAAGTTGATAACCCTGCCCTCAGAATCTCCCAGATCTGGAGCAGCTCTTCCACACTTTATCATTCAAGACTCTTGGGCTTCAGTTGATTAGTTTTTGGAACATTTGAAAGAATAATAAATAAGTAAAACTTTCAGGTAAGAGAATAGGTTCTGTATTATTTTTCCACTAGAGCCCTCATAGTTACAGCGGCTCACAATGCATAGATAAATAATTTCCTACCCTGGAGACATTTCTTTGTAAAGAAGAAATACATAGATGCTTGGAAGATATTTATGTGTTACAACACAGTATATATAATCTATTTGTATTCAACGAAAGTCTAAAAGTTGTTTAAGAGGACCAAAGAGACAGCCCTTTCCAACCCTTTAGAAATCTGGAAATTCTAAAGAAATGAAAAGAGTGAAATAGGAAGTTGAATAGGAAATAAACTTACTGAGGGGAACTGCATAAAATTTGCATTTAGAAAAATGCAGGAGCTTTATTTTAGAAAGAGCATACATCAACAGTATAATTTTTGTGACTATTCTATGCATTTATTTTTCTCTCTGCAAATAACATACTCATTAAAGAGTTCCAGGAATAGTTGAAGAGTATAAATGTAAATACTATCCATAGTTTTACAACCAAGAATAACTAATCTGTCTTACAGTCTTATTTCTGTGTGTCATGTTTGAAAAAATCTAGCATCTTTTCATGTCACCATGGAGTACAGAGGTGAAAGGTGAGTTCAAGGTCTAGAACGGAAGAGTCACATAGCAGAGAAGCTTTACTTTGATCCCTGTGAGTTTCCAGGGTGACATGGTTGTGGAGGTCTCACATTAAATTTTGGCATTGCTACCTCTAGGCAGCCCGATCTATGTTTAGTCTTTGATTCCACAGGAGAGACTTGATTTATGTTCAGAAGTGGACAACGTAAACTCGTGTACTGAGAGCGGCCGCACTTCCTTAGGGATTTTAGTTTCTAATCGAAGAGTACAGAGTCAGTTTGGGAACGAAAACCTGGTTATTGGAATTGTTTTATCTTCTAATCCCTCTTTCTACAGGTGCCTCCCTGGGTTAGACTTGCCTTTACTGAGAACCTCAGTGAGCGAACTACTGCCTGGGAAGCTTGAGGCCGATCACTCGTTGTCTGGTGAAATCTGTCCTCAAACTCAAATAATATGCTCATTTGCCAAGCAATACAGTAAGTCCTCACTTAGCCATCCATAGGGTCTTGGAAATTGCAACTTGAAGAGAAACAATGTGTAATGAAGCCAATTTTACTGTAGACTAATCGATACAAACAAGAGTTATATCCCTAAGGCATATTTCTGGTCACAAGAACATCACCTAACTTCTAAAGGACCCAAAACACTTCTATTAGGAAACATTTAAATAAATGTGAGCTATATATACATTTAAGAAAGAATAATAAAAAACAGGTAAGATAGTTTTTCATGAAGATGGCTTCAAAAGTGAAGAAGGAATCCCCTGCCCCTCCCAAAGCTGAAGCCAAAGCAAAGACTTCGAAGGCAAAGAAGCAGCGCTGAAAGGCGCCCACAGTCACAAAGAAAGAAGGTCTGCTTCTGAGGCCAAAGACAGTCCAGCTCTGAAGGCAGCCTAGGTATCCCGGGAAAAGCGCCCCAGGAGACACAAGCTTGGTCACTATGCCATCATCCAGCTCCCCCGGCTAACGGGTCAGCTGTGGAGAAGACAGAAGACAACTTGTGTTCCTTGTGGATGTCAAGGCCAGCAAGCGCCAGGTCAAACAGGCTGTGAAGAAGCTCTGTGACATTGACACGGCCAAGGTCAACACCCTGATCTGGCCTGATGGAGAGAAGAAGGCCTATGTTCAACTGCCTCCTGACTTTGAGCTTTGGATGTTGCCAACAAAATTGGGAGCATCTGAACTGATTGTAGCTGGCTGATTCTAAACATAAAAATTTTACACTGTGAAACAAAACAAAACAAAATGAGCCCCAAGAAAGATAATGATTTTCCAGTCTGGGTCGTGAGGTGGCTGAAGCCTATGCCAGCAGCTCAGGGTGCCCGGTGGCACTCACCCTGGACAGGACGCCCTTCCGTTGCAGTGTGCACTCACACATACCCACAGTCACTCGCACTGGGACAGTGGAAACACTCCTGTTCACCTCACGTGCACAGCTCTGGGCTGCGGGAGGAAACTGGAGTCCCCAGAGAAAATCCGTGCAGGTGGGGAAAATGGGCAAACCGCATGCAGACAGTGACCTGGCCTAGAACCCATTTATTTTTTCCTCATCAATTATAATGAAATGATGTTGAATAAAATGTTATCCAGGGTCTTGCTGTATACAACTTTAGGCTAAGATAAATGGGACATGTTAAAAGCACACACACAGAACATATATCTGTGGCTTTTAGAGACGATAACTGAAGAAAAGAAAGATTTTACCTGCAAATATGCTTGACTGTTTGTCAACCCTCTAATATTCTTGGATAGAATCCAATGCCTGCATATGCACTTCAGTGCTTTTCCTGGGATGATATATTTGATGTGTGATCTTCACACAAGGAACTGCAAAGCCCAGAAATGACAAGGTTTTCCAAGGTGGAAGGTGGACTTTACTTGGTGACGTTAGGGTTCAATCTGAGAGCTTTGCAGGAGATGGTAACAAATGCACTTAGTTTTCTGATGGATACAAAGCTGCTTCGCCCTCCCCCACCCCTTGGCAGTGATTTAAGTCCAGAAAATACCCTTTCCTGGAAAGCGCTTTCTGAATTAACATCTTTCCCTGTGACAGTCACTTCTTTGTTGCTACATGAAAAAAAGTCAGTTGTAAAGGTGGTCACTATAAAGTCAGTGCTGCTGTTATCTTCATTAAAAAACAGAATGGTTTTTACTGTTTAAGTTGAATTTTTGTTGTTTTTGAACAATTTCAAAGTAAACTAAAGTAATGATGAAATACTAAAGTTTCAGTTAAAATAAACTAGATTGATTAGAGTCTCTACACTGCGTTTGGGAAAGGACATTTATAAGAGCACCAAACCTCCTCGATAAATAGTCACCGAAGTCTGAAACACAGCCAGGTCTCTATTTACTGAGCATGTTGTACAGTCATGGAAAGGGACATGCTTCTCTAGCACGCTACAAACAGAGTAGAGTCCATGACTTTGGAGTAATGGGATTATAATTATGTTAAAACGCATGAATCTTGCCTAATTTCCACTGCCTTCTACTTAATTAGGGATTTTCAGTATTTCACAAGTGGAAGGGCCTGCAGTTGACATACGGGTTAATTTCCTGTCCTCGGGCATTTTGGAAATGATGCTCCTGGAGGTGTGAAGAATGAGTCTAATTCTTTCTGAGGGAACAGCGCCACGCCCCTCACATCTGCACGTGCATGCGTCCTACATCAGTCTCCACAGGACCGAGGCCCCAGCAGCTGAAGTCAGCCGTCAGGCTTTGATGAATGTGACAAAGTATCTCTTCATCTCTCCTCTTCATTTTCAATTATTCCAGCTAGAAATGAAGATTTCAGAATGGAAATATAAGAAGGGTTTGAAAGTATTTTTCATGCTGCATGCCAAAGCCTTGGTTTTGGGACCTTAACTATCATCCTGTATACGTGGAAAGTCAAAATCTGACAGGGAGTATTTCCCCTTTGGTTACGAACATACTGAACTTGAACTAGGTCAGTGCCCCCAGCATTTCACAGCAGTGCCCAACCTTTTGGAGTCTCTAGGACACACTGGAAGAAGACTTGTCTTGGGCCACACATTAAATACATTGCAACACGTGATCACAAAAAAAATTTCATAACGTTTTAAGTAAATTTACGGTTTTGTGTTGGGCTGCGTGTGGCCCATGGACCACAGGTTGGACACCCCTGAATTTTATAGATTTTAAGTCATGTAACATATGTGTTCCCACCATAAGAAACAAAGTCTTGTGACAGAATGTTGACTTTATGTTTTCAGATGCTGTAAAAAAGGATAACAAAGATTTTAATTGCATATTTGTTTGACCACTTGCCAACCTTCTGAATAACCTCAGGACTTTGTGGTGTTTGTGTTTAAGGCAGATGAAATGATTTTAAAAGTGGGATGGTTCGAGATTACATGAGGCAGTACTTCATTGTAATGACTTGGAGAATGAAACTGGAATAAAGTCTCAAGGTGTTTATTCTGGAATTTTCAACTTTGGGAATATCAATGCCTTTCCACCTGACACTCAGCTTGAATACGTCTCCCGGTGTGAGCATCCTGGCCTCCACGTGGCTGTCTACGCTGCGGGCTAAGGAATGGTCACTCATTGAAAACCCAGTTGTAAGCTCCTGCCAAGTGCAGGGGTTGCTCTATGCAGTTTGAGAATACTAACTCAGTGGAGCAGTAGAAAGGTTTGTGTCTAATAACAGGATTTGTGAGGACTTAAGTCTGGAGGAAGGACTGCTACCACCATCACAGCTTTACCTCCTGCACCAGCTTTGTTCTCAGGAAAGAGGCCTCCTTCTCTATTCCTAAGGCCTGATGTGGAAGTTCAATTTTATTGTCATAGATTGGATTGATAGCTGGAATTATGGCAGATACAGTATGTTGCCTACTCAGCAGCTCACCCATCTTCTTCCTTGCTCACAGAAGCCTATGGGGGGGGGGGCAACATGCTCAGGGGAGGGGAAGGGCCCCTTCCAAGCCCCCAAGGTTTCTGGGAAACGCCTTTGTCTCTAGTAAGTAGGGCCAGCATATATCCCAGTTTTCCCAAGACAGCGATGGTTTATGTATGTTTTCCTGGTAAAATTACTAATATTGGCCCTGGCTGGTGTGGCTTAGTTGGTTGGAGCGTCCTCCCATAATCAAAAGGTTGTGGGTTCGATTCCCAGTCAGGGCACATACTTAGGTTACAGGTTTAATCCTTTGAGCACCTATGATCCCTGGTTTGGGTGCCTACTGTCCCTGGTACCAGTGCGTCGGATTCCCAGAACAAGTGCGTAAGGGAGGCAACTGATCGATGCTTCTCTCTCACACTGATGTCTCTCTACTTTCCTCTCTCCCTCTCTCTCTGAAAGCAATGAAGAAATGTTCTCAGGTGAGGATTTAAAAAAAATTACTAATATTGCCCTCTTTCACTTAAAAAAGTCTAGTTCAAATGATAAATTATATGATCTTCTTTTGAATATCTCTGCTCTACTTTTGTTTCTGCCTTTGGCAATCTGAAGTGTGAGTATATGCTTGGAGCTGAGGCAGCCATTTTATGCTTATGAGGTTAAGAGCCAAGAAAGAATCAGTGATTCAGATCCAGCTGATTCTGGAACTGCAGTACTCTGGATTTGACAGTAAAAGTGAAGGTTTGTCTTTCTTACGTAAGACACTTAGGGGAATAGTCTGTTACTTGCAAGGAAGGGTATGGAGGAAAGGAGAAACAGAAATGAGGCCTTTCTGTGGAAAGGGTTTAGAATCATTTTGGGTAATAACTTATATCTAGTATTATTTTTTTCCATTCTTCTTTAGGAATTCTGGAAATTATACCTGGTTGAGACGTAACAGTAGAAAATAGAAGAACCGTGGTTTACTGATCAGTGAAGAGGGGTGGAAATTGAAAAGGAGTAACTTTTTCTTACCCCCTCCTGTTGGTCCCACTTGGAACCAGTGGAAATAAATGGCAGTATGTCCAGTGATAAAGGTTCTCACTTTCCACAACTGAACCGCCGTGACCTTTGCCCATTTGTCACTAGCTAACTCTGGGGACCAAACGATTTGACTTTTACATCACCAAAATTGCTATGTACAGAATTTACATTTTCTTTATATTGGTGACATTCCTCATGTGCTATTTCAGAGAAGGATATTATTTAAGAAACTCTGAAAACTGCTTTTGATTCTTTAAAAAAAAAGTATAGAAAAAATGTATTTCCATTTACTTGAAATCACATTAGGAAAATAATGACTGAAACATAAAAATTTTATATGGCTCTGATTGGCCAATGATTCACTATTAAACTAACCTACGTTCATGAAAATCAAACATCAGATGGTTCAGGTGTCCTCCAGCACACACACACACACACACACACACGTAAAATCTACTATATGTATACTTCTAAAGCAAAGCTACTGACTTTCAAGGGACAACATATGGGGAAAGAACCTCAATATATACAGTCCCTAGCACTATGCCTGGCACATGGTTCAATGGGGGGGGGATTTCCTTTCTTACTCTCTTCCTTTCTGTATTATTAGATAATGATGTGATTCTGTGGGGTTTTGACTTGGTAAGACCTGGATGCTTACAGGATAATTTTCTTTGCTTTGCTTTAGATAGTGCATCCTTCTAAGCTTTGCCTGTTAAAAAAGACAATGTGGGTGGTTGTTTTTTTAAATTTCTTTTTCTCTAGAATTCCTTGGAAATTTTCTTCAAAGTCAGTGAAGAGTAGTAGGTCAGTTCTTGGGAATTGATTTGTCTGAATAAGTTTAATATCTTTAAATATCTGTGGTGATCTTCCTCAATGAAAGAATCAGTCTTCCCAGTATGATTTCCCATCAACTCCCTCGTGTTGGGTCCTGTGCCATCTTGGGGTCACCTCTGTGGCAGGGCAGACATCGTCATTGACAGCCCCCTCCATGGAAGACTACATGGAGTGAAGAGAATGTGTAATACTTGACACTTTCCCTAGCAGCATGGAAAAGTGCTTTGTTTACTATACACATGCAAAAATGGATATTGCTTCTTTATATCCAAGTGGCAAATGTTTAAAAAACTGGTATCTCATTACTATTTTAATTAACAGTGGGTATATTTTTGCTATGTTTTCTTTTAAATTGCCTGTTCCTGCCTTCTCACTTTCTATCAGAGTATATTTTCTCTTTTCAGCTGAAATTTCTTTGCCTAAGCAAAGGTATGTGTGTGTACACGCACATGCTAAATTAGGCTCCAGCCTTCGGGAGTAAAGTCAGCACCCCCACCTCCACGTCACTATGCCTAAGAGGGTAGAGGAAGCCCAGATCATAAGATTTTGAAAAGGCAAGATATTATGATACCCCCATTAATTAATTATCAGATCAATTGATTTACTCATTTGTCATTCCACAGATATATTTTGAGTGCCTACTGTCCTGGGCGTCATCTTAGGAGCAGGCGGTACGGCTGCAGTAACATGACATGTCTGCCTGCATGGAGCTGCTTTCACTGCAGTGGAGAAAACACATGACAGCCGGCAAATGGATGAATGTTGTGTGCTCATTTCCACTATTAATAAACATTGTGAAGAAAAACTAGCAGGATAAAAGGATAAAATGTGGTAGGTTGAGGGTATTTTAGACACCACACTCTTAACCTCACTGTAAATATTATTCTGCCTTTTGGACAAAGAAAGAAGGAAGAGTTGTCATTCCCTTCTCATTTCTTTTCTTCCCCCTCTTCCTTTCCCCCCTTCCTCCCTCCTCCCTTTGATCCTTCCTTCCTTCCTCTGCAACTGCAGTTAGGACAGATAGGGCAGACGCAGTGGGGAGATCTGGGGTTATTATTTTATTTTTCTTCATGGAAAATCTTATTCCTGGTGAGTATTTCATTATCTGAGGAGATAGTTCAATCTTGGCAAAATTGGCTTATGCTTGCAGTGAATACATCTCTTTCAGGTCCCATCAGCCCTCTTTCTTCATTGCACAATTCCCAGAGCTGACTGAGGTTTGCACTGAGTATTACATGACCTCAGAGCTTTTGCATTAACACACTCAGCTAACAAGCCTTTTCTGGGCCTGTGTGTATTGGCTCATCTCCTTTTTTCAACAGATGTGTAATTAATTTTCAAGTGTTCTTCTTGCTTTAGTCCTAGAGCTAATGATGTTGGGGATAAAAATATTTCTTTTAAAATGAAATTCATGCCAGTTCCCTTCTGTCCAGCAGTTCTTCATTGTCAGACTTTTTCTTGCAGCTCATTTTGAACTCAGCCATTTGAAATATCCTTGTCCTCATTTGAGCCTGTGTTAAAGGAGAGAGGCACATTTTGGTAGTGACCCTAACTTATTTACCCATTAAGTTCAAAGCTGCCAGTTGAGTGATCTCTGTTTATATATATTTATATACATTAGCATGTTCTCAATGAATCCTTGGCCCTTAACTTTTGACTTAAACAAGTAGACAGGCTGGCATTTCTTAGCAAAATGAATTTATACAGGAACAAAAAAAGAATTTCAATTCAAGACGCACAGTCTAATGGTAAACCACACACGAGTCCAGGAAAACAAAGGAAAAGAGCACCCTTTTATAAACTTGGGAGGGGCTGTTATAAACAAAGAGTCCATTGGAGAAAACTGAAAGTTCAAAGTGTAGTGACTTCTCATTGGCTGAGTTATGGCAACCTCCCATTGGCTGAGCTGTTACTGGGCAAAGAGGTATCTTTTCTTCCTCCTGCTGAGGTAGTGCAGTGACATCACTTCCTGTCAGAGATGCAAGGTATGTCTCCTCCTATTGGGGTCGGTAGAGTGTGTTGAGTGACAAGTGTGTGAGTTGTCTCTTGTAGCCTCCCAACTTCATTTTAAATGAGGTTTCTGTTTATTAATTATCACAACTTTTTCTCTAGAATTTTATGTACTGCTTCCTTGAGATAGCTGCAGGGTAGTGTCTGGGCATTTATCGTAGTCCTTTAAAATTAAAGTACAATTTAAACAATCAACATTAAACATGTGGCTGGCACACTAATCCCATTACCTTCTTACTTGAGAATAGAAAACAATAGGAAAAAATTAAGTAACAAACATAATTAAAGATACCTAATACTCCCACCTATGTGTGTGTTTACTAGAGATACCTCCAGTTCAACATTATCCTGCAGCAGTGAAGTTAGACAAAAAGGGGGATTTTTTTTCTGTTCTTTTCTTTGTACCAAAACTTTGAGCCAAGTATTTTTTTCCAACTATTCTTTAACTTGTTACTATTTACATTCCAACCTTGATTGCCAATGCTAATGGTGCCAGATAATTTAAGAGCATCCCTAATCCAAAAATAACTTCATATTTGTAGCTTCGAAATGCATTTTGGTGCTTTCATTTTAACATGGATAATTAAGAGTCATAATATTTCACACAATATGGTATATCTAGTTCTATTACTTAAGAAAATTCAAGAAGCTAAAGTGATGTATTAGTGTGAACAGCATCAAACACACCTGAATTCACATCAAGGCTCTGCCATTGGAGAGATAGGGGACCTCAGCCAGGTAAATTTGGAATAGTGATAGCACTTACCTCATGTGATATTAGAAAGGATTGAAAGAGATAAAAACATACAATCACTTAGCAAGGTCCTCAGTACATGGTAAGCTCCCAATATTAGTTATTATTGTTATTCTCATTATTTAGATAACTGTCAGCAGTTGGATTTATGTATTAGATGTTCAAAAGGTCATAGAGTAGGTTTCATGTCAAATATTTTAAAATATATATTATTATAGATTTGGGAAAATATGTTATCAAGGATAAGAAACCAGATTAATGCCAGGCAATATAAACTAAGAAATTATATATGTGTATGTATACACACACACACACACACACACACATCTATATACATGCATATTTCTCTGGATCAGCAAAGCTAAATGTAGGGTCACATTGGAGTTGATGCTGGGCTCATGCATTTTTAAGTGGCTTATAATTGTTTCGAAGGCAGGAATACACATTGATGTCAACTTTGCAAAGAGAATCAAGGACCTCGAGGAATTTCTAGTACCGTTCACTTTAGAAACCTAATGGAAGGTTCTGTGAGTGGTTCAAAACTGAGGTAGACAGATCACTTCGATGTGGTAAATACAAATAGTATATTTTTCAGTGACATATGTGAAAGGTGAGTTAACAGCTGTGATTCAGGCTGGCCGTTGTTTTCTACCTTAAAGCTGCCCTGGAAGCACAGAAAGCTGCACACAGGATGGAGTGATGCTCAGGTAGTGCAGAGCTCACCTACTTCACCTACTGCACACAGAAACCTTAGGAAAGACAGAATGGACGCAGACTAGGTCCAAAGAAGGCAACTAAAGTGCTCAGAAAGCCAGAAGTGTGTGACTGAAAAGAAACTTCACATCTGAGTTTCTATCAACAGAGATTAAAATGTCAGAACTGGCCCTGGCTGGTGTAGCTCAGTGGATTGAGCGTGGGCTGGGAACCAGAGGGTCCCGGTTCGATTCCCCGTCAGGGCACATGCCTGGGTTGCGGGCCGGGTCCCCACTGAGGGCCATGTGAGAGGCAACCATACATTGCTGTTTCTCTCCCTCTCTGTCTCCCTCCCTTCCCTTCTCTCTAAAATAAATAAATAAAATCTTTAAAAAAAAATGTCAGAACTGTTGAATCTGGAAATATGAATGTGGAATGAATATACTAAACACATTGACAAAATAATGAAATATGTGTATAAAAGTGGGTTTACTAATTTTTGGGTTACTAGGATGGGTGGAGTACTTCCCCTTGAGGCTTAGAAAAGATTATTTAATACACAGAGGAAATATTTTTCATAGCAGTAATAAATATATGGAACTTGTTAAATCAAATAAGTAAAAAATAATTTAACTTTAAAAAGGTAATAATGGATTAGTAGATTAGAGCTTCAGAACAAGTTATTGGGATAAAAGAAGGAAGTTAACGTGATAACACCATAGTTAGCAACGCCAGCCCACATCTCTTGGCTTCATTAAAGGAAAGTTAGATGGAATTGTACATCAGTCTGATCCAGTAAGGCAATTTCTCCACATTTTTGTATTAGTCAATTTAGTAAAAATATTTTTAAATATACTTTTATTATTTTATTTTTATTACAGTTTGCATTTAACATTTTAATACATTTTTAAGTGACGCACCAGATGCATATAGAAAAATGCACAAATCGAAGTGACAGTTTGATGGATTAGGACAAAGATAACACACTCATGTAACTACCTCCTAGGACAAGAAATAGAACATGACCAGCATCCCAGAAGCCCCAGGAGGTGCGTTCCCAGTTACTGTCCCCTTTCTCCCACACAAAGGTAAGCGCTCTCATAACTGCCAATATCATAGATTAGGCTTGCCTGTTTTTGAGATTTTAATAAAGCAGTCATATGGTGTATATTCTTTTCTGTCTGGATTCTTGACTTAAAATTATGTTTATGAGATTCATTCATATTGCTGCATGATGTGGTAGTTTATGCATTTTCATTGCTGATTATTATTCTCTTACATGAATATAAACACAATTCATCCATTCCAATTATGGACATAAGGGTTGTTTTCACTGTGGGGCTGTTATGAATGAAGCTGCTCTTGTTATCTTATACACGTTTTTGCTACACTTATTGATGGCTGTTGAGTAGATATGTAGGAGTAGAATAAGGTAGGCCTATAAAAATCAGGTTTTAGAAAATTACACGGGCCTCCTTCCTCACATAGACATTTTGATATTTGTTTATATGTTGTGGAAAGTAACTTTTCTGCCAAATAAAGCAAGGAGCCAACTGTTGCTCCTGGGTCAACACTCAAAAGAGAATATTTGTTTTGAAGCTGCTGGGTATTGTGGCTTGTTAAGCCATTTCAGACCCTTAGAATTTTGTAACTCTGCAGATTTCTTTCTGCTTTCATGCCACTTGCTTTCTTAAGACCACAAGATTTGCTTTTATATTTAGATAACCTATTTCTCATTAGCAGCTTTGGAGATATTTTCCATTTGTCTGCAATTTATGATGTTTAGAAATGGACTTGAATATTTTTATTTGCCAATAGATACTGCTATCTAATGAAGAATAAATTTCCAGTACCTGAGCCTTGAGGTAGGGTTGGCTGCTACACTGCACTGTTCATGCTAGATGATCAGACATTTGGAAATAGTACTGTCAACTGACGGTCGTTGCTGCCAATTCAGCACCAACAGTAATTCCCAGTTTGGGGTGTGGTGAAGAAAGAAACTTTATTTGGTGCAAAACAGCTCAATTTTGATACAGCGTGGCTGTGAAAACAGCAGAGCTGAGAGGCAGTCCTGGGGCCAGGCACAGCTCTGGCTGTATAGCTCTGCTCTGCTCCTTACTGGTCTACTTTGCGCTGCGTTGGTCTGCTCCATTCTGTGCCAGTCTGATCTGGCCTGCACTGGTCTGCTCCATTCTGCTCCAGTAAGAAATCTTCAGTGTTTCAGAGGAAAGAGAAAATATGCTCTCAAGGTCAGAGTGGAGCTGGTTTATATGGATAGAAGTCCCCACTCCTGGTTCCTGATTGGTCTGTCCTCATGCTAATGAGGACTCCAAATCCTCATAGTTTGATTGGTTCAAAAGGCATTGTCCTGATTGGTAAGAATAGAGCCTCTCTGGTTGGTCAGAGCTGTGCTGCTTCAACTGGATGGGGAAAGCTTCAGTCCCATTGGTTGAAATAGGATTTCAGGAATTTCTTTATTTTTTTAAATTTTTTTTTAAAGAATCAATTTTTTGGCTTAAATGATATCAGATAACTGATTGTTCTCTTGTTTCCGGCATAGTGTTTATATAACCTCAGGCTAAGTCATGACCATTATAAAAATGTATTAAGGTCAAGCACTGTTAGGTCCTGGTATACTAGGGGAATCAATGTTGAGTTACTAAGGATTATAAAGTGACATTGCAAAATTAATAGGGCTTTACTAGGTTTACTTAAGTAAAACAGTAATGCTTTATGATATATTTGTATGTGGTTACATCATTTTTAGCATTGTATTTATGGGAATCTTAATGATTTTTTAAAGTTTTTTTTATTGATTATGCTATTACAGTTTTCCCAATTTTTCCCCCTTATCCCCCCTCCACCCTGCCACCCCAACCCTCCAGCATTCCCCCCCTTAGTTCATGTCCATGAGTTGTACATATAAGTTCTTTGAGTCCTCTGTTTCCTGTACTATTTTTATCTCTCCCCATCTATTTTATGCCTACTAATTATATTTCTTCTTCCCTGTACCTTTTCCTCCGGTTTCTCCCTTCCCCCTCTGCACTGAAATCCCTCCATATGATGTCCATTTCTCTGATTCTGTTCCTGTTCTAGTTGTTTGCTTAGTTTTTGTTTTCATTGTTTTTCTTTTCTTTTAGGTTAATTTGTTGATAGTTGTGAGTTTGTTGTCATTTTACTGTTCATATTTTTTATCTTTTTCTTAGATAAGTCCCTTTAACCTTTCATATAATAATGGCTTGGTGATGATGAACTCCTTTAACTTGACCTTATCTGGAAGCACTTTATCTGTCCTTCCATTCTAAATGAAATCTTCGCTGGGTAGAGTAATCTTGGATGTTGGTCCTTACCTTTCATGACTTCAAATACTTCTTTCCAGCTCTTTCTTGCCTGCAAGGGTTCTTTTGAGAAATCCTCTGATAGTCTTATGGGAACTCCTTTGTAGGTAACTGTCTCCTTTTCTGCTGCTTCTTTTAGGATTCTCTCTTTATCTTTAATCTTGGGTAACTTAATGATGATGTGCCTTGGTGTGTTCCTCTTTGGGTCCAACTTCTTTGGGACTCTCTGGGATTCCTGGACTTCCTGGAAGTCTATTTTCTTCACCAGTTTGGGGAAGGAAGTTGTCCTTCATTATTTTTTCAAATAAGTTTTCAATTTCTTGCTGTCGTTCCTCTCCTTCTGGCACCCCTATGATTCGGATATTGGATCATTTCAGGCTGTCCCAGAGGTTTGTAAGTCTCTCTTCACTTTTTTGAATTCTTGTTTCTTCATTCTATTCCAGTTGGATGTTTATTTTTCCCTTTTGCTCCAAATTGTTGCTTTGAATCCTGGTTTCCTTCCTGTCACTGTTGATTCCCTGAATATTTTGCTTTATTTCATTTTGGATGTCTTTCATTTATTTTTTCATTATTCAATCAAGCTCAGTCATATCTGTGAGCATTTTGATTACCGGGGCTTTAAATTCTCCATCAGATAGGTTGGTGATCTCCTCATCTCTTAGTTCTCTTTCTGAGGCTTTGCTCTGTTCTTTCATTTGGGCCATATTTCTTTGTCTTGGAGCAGCTGATAAGTTGTAAGGGGGCAGGGCCTTAGGTATTCACCCTCGCAGGTCAACCCTCCTTGCTGTGCTGCAATCCTGCCTATGGGGGAGGGAATAGTGCAGCTCGCCTGCTCATCTCTAGTGCACTTTCCAACGGACTCTCTCATGTGAGACTGGGAGTTTCTCCCACCACAGCAACCCCCGCCGTACTCCACAGTCAGCTCTGAGGCTCAGTTTCACTTTCAGCCAGCCCTGCGCACTCTGTCTGCCACCTCTCTGAGGTTTTTCTGAGTCCACCCGAGTGGTCTGCTGCATTACTGGTCTGGTTGTTCCAGTTGATTTTTTCTCTAATTCCTTGGTTGCAGTTTGATTTTCTGGTGCTTCTGGTTGTTTATTGATTTTAGATTGGTGGTTTTCCTCCTTTTGGTTGTGCAAGGAAGCAAAGGGTTTCTGCCTATGCCTCCATCTTGGCTGGAACTCCAGATTCCAGGAACTTCTTTAAAAGGCCTGGCTCAGATGGCAAAAACACAGTGCAGGCAGACAGGTCGTTGCAGAGGTAGGCAGTTCGGAGCAGGCATCTCCCCGAGGTGCACTTTGCATGAGAGGCCCCTGTGTAGAAATGGCTGTTAGGCTCTGGGTTTTGGGTTTTTTTTTAATTTGAGCCTTTGTTAGCCACCAGGAGCCCTTCCTAGTAATTCTAAGTAGGTGTCTTCTTTCTCAGGGCTTAAGTACATACTTTTCCATGCACCCAAGAGGCAGAGTGGATTTAGAGTAGGAGGTATGGGTGCCATGTTGTTGCTGACTGAAGGCAAGTACAGTGCTGCTTTTAGAAAACAGTTAACATTCATAAAAAAGGGATCTGTGGGTACCCCCTAGCTGTGGATGTCTGACTCCCACTCGACCGATGTGTCTTGAGCACTCTGCAGACAGTTCACTGAGCATTAACACTGTGCATGTTTCAGACATAGCAGCTTATTGCCAAATTTAATTTTTTATCTGAGTCTTGAGCACATGCTAAGTGCTTTACATGTATACCTCATTTAATTTTCTAAGCAACTTTATGGGTTAGGTACTACTATCACCTCTTCTTTTAGATGGGGTGTTGGAGAGCTACAGAGGAGGTTCAGTATACTTCCCAATGCTAAGTAAGTGGCACCAGTTGGTGGCAGTGTCAGAACTCACACACAAGTTTTACAGACTGCTACTGAAATTATGAACCACCTTGTATACTCTCTGCTCTTGGTTTCCTACTCTGCTGTGCTGGTCTTTCACTTGTGATAAATCTAGTCTTGCTTCTTAGTTAATAGGTTGGTAGCAGTTAGGACTCTCTTCCACAGGACTGTCACTTACCACATTCATCATTTCTGTCTTTCTGAGGGTATTGCCTCAGAATTCTTTCAGCCAAGAAGGTTGATGCTGCCTCTGTTCCCAATTTCATCAGATTATAGTTTGGAACTTTGGTCCAAGAGCATAGCTAACACACAGGCCCATCTCTAAAGGCTCCTGTTTACTGGTTGATACTTAGGTCTATTTGGGAACGATGCCACACACTACAGCAAGTTAATGGTTCGCAGTAACAGAGTGTTTTATGTGGCAAGTTAATACCTGAGAATGAAGTATATGATGTTAAGTAAAAACAAAACAAAACAAAACACAAAGTGGAATGCAACAGATAATTCCAATAGAGACTTGATTGAAAATTAATTTGCACAAGGCTGGTATTATTTACATTCTTCATTGAGGGCTAAGTTGCTGAAGTTAATAGAACAAATAAATAACAGATTGACTTGGAAAAGTGATGTAAAAAGAATTAAAGGAAAACACGCACCAAGGATCTTAAGTGGCATTTACATTAAATACCTTTTTGGACTTCACTTTACAGTTTATAAAGTGTATTTACATATTTTTACCTATTTGAGCCTTATAACAACACAAGGAAATGGGGAATAGAGAGTGTTATCTGCCCATGTTACAGATGAAGCATGGAAGGCTCAGAGACATTGCTTGGCATGCCTTAAGTCTCCAGTGACGGGGCAGAGATTCACCCGGTTTCTCTGACTTGGGTTCAATGTTCCTCTCCTCACACCACCTTGTTTTCCTTTCACGCGGGGGGCAGGGCTGCTGCCATTTGCTACACAGCAATGAGCCCACTTGCCAAATCAATGTTTCCAAACCACAGTTCCAAAGCCACATTCCCTAAGAAATTCAGGCCAGTTACATACCTCCAAACTAACTAAACAAAATCCCAAATGTGTAAATTAATTACCTAAGTGCTTGAGAAAATAAAGATGTAATATGACCTGAATCCAATCTTCCTTAATCCATCCTTTTGGGCTATAAAACAGGTTCTTAAGTATATGGTAGGTTTCACTTATTTTTTAAAAAATAATTTCTTAAAGATTTTTAATTGTGCTAAAATGCATGTAATGTACCATTTACTATCTCAACAGTTTTTAAGTCTAGAGCTCAGTAGTGTTAGGTCCATTCCCATTGTTGTGGAATCAGCCTCCAGAACTCTTTTTATAAAACTGAAACTCTGCTCCCACGAAACAGCTCCCCACGCTCCCCTCCCTCAGCCTGGGGCAGCCACCGTTGTGCTTTCTGTCTGTATAAACGTGGCTGCTCTAGGTACTTCACATAAATGGAAGCATGCAGTATTTGTCCTTTTGTGACTGCTTATTTTACTTAGAATAGTGTCCTCAAAGTTCATCTATTGTAATGTATGTCAGAATTTCCCTCCTTTTTGAGGCTAAATAGGATACCACATTTTGCTTATACATTTGCTTATCCACCTCTTGGCTATTGAGAATAATGCTGCTATGAACAGGGGTGTGTACAATATCTCTGCTTAACCCTGCTTTCAATTTTGGGGGGTATATATCCAGGAATGGAAATATTGGATCATAGGGTAATTCTATTTTTATTTATTTTTTGAAGAGCTACCCTGTAGCTGCCATTGCAGCGGCATCATTTCATGTTCCCACCACCGGTTTATGATGACTCGGCTGGGCTAGCAGTGGGTGCTGGGTACTGGGGAGATGTCTCTCCTATTCTTCGGTGACCCCAGTCCCTGCCTACTAGTCTTCAGGTCTTCTATTTCCTGTAGTGGAGGGAAATTAGACGTGCAGTTCTTGCAGTGACAGGAATTTAACTGGAATGGCAAAGAGGAAGGTGCAGACTCATGTAGGTAGTGGCTGACACGTATGTATAGGTCTGGAGTGGGGATCCGGAGGGGCGGCAGGCAGGAGCAGTGCTGTCTTTTAGAAAGGTGGCTGCTCCTAAGGAGGTGTATCAGTCAAGATCCAAGCAGAAACATGGAAAGCACTGAGAGCATGTAAAACAGATGGAATTTAATCCAGGCAATTGGTTTCACAGGAGGTGGAAGAGGCCAAAAATCGAACCAGGAAACATATTGTCAACCCAGAGCCCTGTCCAAAGCAGAAAAATAGGGGGGAAAGAGTCCAGGCAGAAAGGAAAGGGGAGAAACAAGCTGGCTTCTCCTTTCCTTCAGCCAGTGTCTCCTGATGACTGAACCCAGCCAGACGCTGCTACCTGGGGACTTGGGAAACAGAGCAGAGGTTGAGCGGAGGGTCAGGGCTGATAGGAAGGACAGGGAATAAATCTAAGACAAACAAGCCCAGGAGGGCAAGGTGTACTTGGGACAAGTGTGCTGTGTGGGATACTGACCATCCTCTGCTTTATTTGGAGGATTTCAGCTATTTTTGTGCATGTCATCTGCTGGGCTTGGCAGTGCTCCAATTGAACTCTCGTGGCTAGGCTTCATGGATTAGTCTGTTTTCAGTTGGAAAGGATATGACTTGCCTTCAGGTTTGTCCATGGCTGTGAAAATCTGGGACTAGGGACTTCCAGCACAGATGGAAGATGAGGGAGTATTGAACAGCCCAATGGTCAAACTCATGACCTTGGCTGAACAGTGCAGCAGGTAATCATGGGAAAAAAGCTTGGCTTGTTGGTTTGGGAAGATCAAGAAATTGGGTGCCTTCTGACAATGCATCCAAGGAAGGCACGGTGGGGGGATTTTAATGTGAGTCGTTTTGGAATGAGTTTCTCCTTCTGCACACAATGAAGATATGGCTTATTTTTTCATTTTAAGCCTTTATGTGTATATATTCTTACATATAGTCCTTACGTAGAGAGGGCCACGATGACTTACAGAAAAACACTACAAAAATAAACATTATACGTCTAAGACATTATGGGGAGTAGACAGAATGGGGAGTAGACAGAGGGGCAATGGAGAAGTAAAGGAAACAAGGAAAAAGAAAAGAGCACATAGGAAGAGCAAGGTAGCTTCAGAGAAAAAGGAAGAGGTACTGAGAGAGCTGAGGCAATGTGGAGAAGGTACATGACAGAGAAACTGAGAGACAGTTCAGAGGAAAGGGAAAGGCAGAGGAATTTTGAAAGGAGCCTCAGTTGAGATCAATCGTTAGGTGTGTTAAACTGGGCATTGAAACTTTGATTGTACACACCTTCAGTCTTCACAACTCTAGTCCCTCTGTCCTATATAATCTGTGGTCCACTCACGTTTTACAACCAGCCGGAATGAATTAGTATAGTGGTAGCAGCTGTTAAAATACTGGCAGCTCTGAGGCATCCAGTGCCCCATCACTTGCTCCCTGAAGCCTCAGCCCCATTTTTGAGACCCACGCTGAACTCCTCACCATCCAACAACCAAAGATCTTCAGATCCCCGCTCCACAGCTTTATGCCAACTGGCTCACAAGCGTTTTGGGTATCACCTAATTTTACTGGGATTGTCACCACACCCAGCAAAGAAGGTTTATTGTCTGGGTTTCAGCTGCACTGATCAAAATACTGTTATTCCCTAGGATCTGGAAGGAACTAGAGCAAGGACTAGATGTGGTCTGAAAACCAGCCATTCTCCGACTCTGGCCTAAATGAAAGACAAAATTCAGCCAATAATTCTGATATTTCCTAGATACTGGGTTGGCCAAAAAGTTCATTTTTTGTAAGATGGCTCTAGTAGCACTTAGTTGTCTTTAACTTCCCTCAAAATATTTTTGTTAGATTGTATTGTGACAGCTGTCATATCAGCATGCATTTTTTAAAAACTTACCAAAACTGGTGAAATTTTGTATAGCCATTTTAATATTGAAGATAGAAGAAAATATGCAACATTTTTGGCATATAGTGCTTTATTATTTCAAAAAAGGTAAAAACAAAAAATAAAATGCAAAAAAAGAAATTGTGCAGTGTATTGAGAAGGTGCTAATGACTGCTTGAGTGTATCAAAAGCAGTTTGCAAAGTTTCGAGCCGGATGATGCTCCATGGTCAGGAAGACCAGCTGAAGTTGATAGTGATCAAATTGAGACATTAATTGAGAACAATCAATGTTTTACCATGCAGGAGAAATCCAACATACTCACAATATCCAAATCAATAAGATTATTGATGAAAATGAAAAGTTTTTCTTTTATTTTGCAGAAAAAACTAAATGGACTTTTTGGCCAACCCAATAGCTTAACTTTGGTGTTAGATTGAAATGCTCTTCTCGGGCATCCTGCCTAGTAGAGAAGGAGGTTAAGACAAATAAATAAATAAATATACACACACATATATACATATATGATATTTGATATATATGATACTATGTGATATATATGTGTGTGTATATATATATCACATAGACACAGGCAACAGTGTGGTGATAGCCAGAGGGAAAGGAGGTAGGGGGGAGGTGGAGGAGGGCAAGGGGGGGAAATGGGGGTGGAAAGAGACTTGCCTGGGGCACTGGGCACACAATGCAGTGTGCAGATGGTGTTTTGTTGAGTTGTGCACTTGACACCTGTATGGTTTTGTGAACTAATGTCATCCCGATAAAGTCAATTAAAAAAGACAAATAGTCCGGTTGAACACAGAATGTGGATAGTATTACATCTAAAAAGCATTCTGACCCCACCTTATCCGATGATTTGTTCTCTTTAAAGAATCCAAGCTATTGCTCAAATCACTCAAACAGAATTTTACTCAACAGGGATCCATATCAAGAGAAGCCTATATTATAAAAAGAAGAGAAAAGCCTATATTAGGAGTTAAATCGTTCTTTGGCTCTCTGCTCCAAGGCCCTGACCAAATCTAGGCATCCCTTGGTGTGTGTGTGGTTGTTTCGGCCAGTCACCTTCTTCCTCTGCCGCCAGCTGCATATAATGAGTACAGACTCGTAGAGATCAGTGGTTCAGTAGAATCAAAACCTGCCATTATTATATAGTGACACCACCAGGTACTAGGATGTTCGGGATGTGAAATTTAAACTTTCAGTCCTTTTTTCTCCTAGGAAGTTATCACTCCTTGCCTGATTGCCCAAAGTTCACTTTAAGTATACTTTTATACTTAATTTTATACTTTAAGTATAAAATTAATTCACTGCAAAAAAAAATCTGTCATTAGTCATATATTGGCTGATTTTTAATTTATCTACTACTTCCTTTTTCTTTAATATCACCTCTTTCCCTCTGGTTGGGAAATTTTTTTCTGACCGCGCTATAGAAGTAGGAGAGAAACCTTGAATTATGTTCTCTTAAACAGAAAAAGTGACTTCCATATTGGGATATGAGCTGAAATTGGCCTGTTCACACCAGCACGCAAACACAGATCTTATGCTAAGTCTCTCTGGTGTTAAACACCCTCTCTGGGGACCCTGGTGGGAAAAGCCATTTAGGGCTGTTTCCCACCCTCTGTTGTGTGGATCACCTTGGCACAGGTAAAAAAGAAATTCCAAGAGCACCATTTGACCCGGCCTCTGTTAAGCTGACTCCATGCTATTTACTTGTGGCCTTTTCGGTCCCACTACCCAGTCTTCGTGAATATTTGCTGAGCCTTCCTTTAGAGCATGAGCTGATTGAAAAGCCACCTTATTCTGTTCTTCTCCAGAGAGATTTCTGGAGAGACAAATTGAGGGACACTCAGCCACAAATTTAACCTCTATACAACCTGAGCCTGACTCCTGCTGATTGCAGCATTCTTTCTGGGAGGAGAGTGACTGACTATAGGAAGACCCTGGCAGCCTGAAAATGACAAAGCACCTGAGAGCCACTGGGAGATACCTACTGTGGAAGTGGCTCTGACTGTTGTTTAGCTGTGCATGTCTCAGATTAGCAGGTTTCAGTTGTTTTTCTGAGGCCTGGGCTTTCTGCAGAGGAGGCCCTGCTGAGAGAACTGCTGAAATTTGCCCTCAATATCAGAAAGCAAGCCTGTTTAGGTTAAGGTTTCAAAGTACTACTTTTTATTACATTTTAATGATCAGAGTCATATTTTATTCATAGGGCTCAAGCTGAGCTCCCTAGAGTCAGTAGAACACAAGATTTTCATTTTACACTCAGGCCAGACTATGAAAAAGTTTGAAATGGAGGAAAAAGTTGGGGATTGGGCATCCTCATCAAAAATGAATATAAAGGGCCCTAGCTCAGTGGATTGAGTGTGGGCTGCGAACCAAGGGGTCGTGGGTTTGGTTCCCAGTCAGGGCACATGCCAGGGTTGCAAGCCAGGTCCCCAGTGGGGGCCACATGAGAGGCAACTACACATTGATGTTTCTCTCTCTCTCTCTCCCTCCCTTCCCCTCTCTAAAAATAAATAAATAAAATCTTTAATGAAGAAAATGAATATAAAGAATTTTGCTGAACACTGACAATAAAATATGTACAGCAGTAATACACTTATGAAGCTTTTGATGGTTTATGTTGAGGATGTCAATAAGGTAAATTTCATTTGTTAGAGAACTAACCTCCTCTGAACTTATATTTCTAGATCTTCACTATATACCTCTGGTAGGAATTTCACTCTCCCTGGAATTCTTCTCTAATTTTAAGATTTTTAGAGCAGTCTGTGTTTTACCTTTTTCTTTTTGAAAAGGAGGCCGGGGGTGGCATTGGGTTGTGCTCCATTTCTACATATAATGTGGAGAAGATTGAATGAGGTCCTAATTCATTTTGTAGGAAAAAATGAAGAAGAATTTAATTTCCTCTTTGCTCTGCTGCTAGATGCAAGTAATGATAGGGGGTGATTAACTTTTATGTTTCTGAATCGTTTTCACATGAAAGTCATTTTCAAAGAAACAGCAAGTAATCCTGGTAATTTAGAGTTTGTTTGAGGCACTTTCAAAGTGACCTCTGTATTTTGGGGGAGATTAGGAAGACACCCACGGGGAGGTGGGGATGTATAACTGGAGACTCAGATGTATAACTGGCATCTCGTTGTGAGAGATTTATCTGTAAATCACCCTTGAACTTTTTAGCTAAATGTCAAAGGCCTGAGTGTGGCCAATGTTGGCTCTCTCTCTCTCTCTCTCTTCACTTTTTAAAAATATATTTTATTTATTTATTTTTAGAGAGAGGGAAAGAGACGGAGAAAGAGAGGGAGAGAAATATCAATGTGTAAGAGGCACACCCATCGGTTGCCTCTCGCACGCTCCCAGTGGGGACCCAGCCTGCAACCCGGGCATGTGTCCTGACTGGGAATCAAACTGGCAACCTTTTGGTTCACAGGCTGACACTCAATCCACGGAGCCACACCAGCCAGTGCTCTCTCTCTTCGCTTTTGACAGCTGTTCTTAAAAGTCAAAGGACACCTCAAAGGACACCTCTGATGGAGATTGTAGCTTAATGGTGATTACAGATGTTCAACATCAACTCGGCATCCTCAATTTTGCATGATATGCCTCAATTAAGGGCCCAGTTCCTGTGTATTAAACAAGTTCCCTGTAGTTATGGAGAGAAGAAATGAGTAGAAGAGAAGGAAATAAGGACGAAAGACTTCCTAACAGCAGATAATCCCAAAGCCATTTTCTTGACATTGCAAAGTAGTATATGTTCTTTTTCTGTTGCAGATTTACTTCCTTAATTGCATTTTGCTTGGGTTAATACTAAAATTCATGTTTTTTTAGTACTTTCACACTAATTATGTGAATTTAAAGGACTCAAGCGTACTGAATAGCAAGCAGACATCAAGGGTAAAGTAAAAAAATGTTCCAGTGATAATTCTTAAGTGGGAAGTTCACTTAATTTTTCTTAATGCCAGCATGTGGTAACTATGGATTTCACCAACTGCCCGCAGCCTCCTAAATATTTGGACTTCAGAGGAAGGAGACACTAAGTGTATGGTATTTTTGAAATTCTGCAATTCTGAAGATTCATCTATTTAGGTAAGAATAGGTCTCATTCTTAAGTTTCAGTTTTCTTATTTATAAAATGGGAATGACATGTTGGTGTGAGAATTAAAAGAAATAATCCATGTAAAAAGATTTGGATGGTTCTTGGCTTTCCCCCAGAGTAGTAGGTATCATTACTACTCTTGTTACATACTCTGTAGAATAAATTAGCATCGACTTCGGTGTTCCTAGGGAAGTGCTGGCAGCTGGGGTATCTTAATTGATACTAAGCACACAGGCTAGTGGTTTCCTCGCTTTTCATCACCAAAGAGTTCTCCATGCTTTCTAGGATGTATTAAGTAATTTTAAAAAATTAATCAAAGATGCTTAACTGCCAATTGGAGCTTTTGATTATGTGACTATAATAAATTGATATAATAATAAATTGCTATAATAAATTGATATAATGTCGGCAGTTTAGCAAATTAATATATACATTCTTTTAGGTTTTAAATACTATTAGCTCAAAGATCCTTATCATTACTTAATGTAGATATCATCATATTTAAAGACCCTGATTTATCTGCTGTTTTATATTTCTTTAGGCTACAATGTTGGGCCAGAAGGAGGTATAGTAATTAGCAGTTCAACTATTTTATGTAACAGATGGGGAAACTGAGGCCCAGAGGAATCATGTTAAAGGC
The DNA here is from genome assembly GCA_004026765.1 of Micronycteris hirsuta. Taxonomy (NCBI): domain Eukaryota; kingdom Metazoa; phylum Chordata; class Mammalia; order Chiroptera; family Phyllostomidae; genus Micronycteris; species Micronycteris hirsuta. The sequence continues at coordinate 40,531 of PVJI01003422.1, forward strand.
AGAATTGGGACTAGGGTCAGATCCTCTGATGTCGGTACTACACTTTTCCCAGTGAACCGCATGAATGCCCACATAAAGGACAACTAAATTATTCTATGATGTCTTAGCATATTTTTATTCAGAAGGGAGAGAAGGAATTTTTGCCCTTAATAAAGATAATAGCCAATACTTACTAGTAGTTCCTAAGTGTCAGTCACAATACTAAGTGCTTTACAGGCATAATCTCATTAAATATTCATGGCAACTATAGAAGGTAGGTATTATTGTTATCCTTATTTGGGCAAAGTATCCAGTTGGGAGAGTAAGATTCAGAGGTTAAGAACTCACATTGTAAACTATGAGCCAGGATTCTAAATGAGGTGGCCATGACTCTAGAGTGGTCAAGTCCTCCTCTGTGACCACCCAACCGCCTGCCTCTGCACACGGGAGCCCGGCACCAGAGAGTGTCTGTGGCTGCTCACCTCAGTAGCTTAGGACAGCCCTGTCCATAAAGACAAAGCCATGAATTCCAGGCTGGAAAAGCCAAAGAACTTTTATCCTCCATGTTCATAGTCTGCATTCTTAGCCAAGGTAATGGAAGCCTGGTGAAATCCTTCTCTAATTACATGCATTTAAGTGGCAAATTTAACCAAGAACCAAAAGTAGGGGCTGGGGAAACCATAAAATTACCCAAATAGTGGTCATAAAGCCTGTGTCCATGTATCTCTTTATTTAGGAGAGTTCCTCTGATACTTTACTCTTGGCAGACACATTTTCTTTGTAAATTGCTTTTCATGTTCTTTGTCCATTTTTCATTTGTGTCATTTTAAATTGCTTTGCAGGAACTCTTTACATACTGAGCCTATCAATTCTTGGGCTGTCATAAACGTACAGCTATTTTTCTGTTGATTGCTTTATAATTTTATTCATTATTTACATGTCAAATTGTTATAGTTTTATGTAGTAAAATCAATCAATCCTTTTCTTTATTATTTCTTCCTTGATTATTATAGAAAGTATACCCCCTTGTCTGACAACTATACTATTCATCTGAAACTAATACAGAATAATATTGAATGTAAACTGTGATTGAAAAACAAAGTATACCTCCATGCCAAGAATATATTAATATTCACATATATTTCTTCTATTGTTTTTAGAATGTCATTTTGTACCTTAAAAATTTTAATCAAATTGAAAGTACTTTTGGTGTTCGGTATAAAACAGGGCTACTTTCTTATTTTTCCTAAATTTTTAGTCTTTAACTCATCCATTTGGTGAAAATTCACCCCTTTTCCATTTATTTGAAATATTCTAATATCTGATATATACATTTTTCCCTGTCATTTCTATGGCGTTTCATTAATACATTTTGCATCAGTATTTTACTGATTTCAATTATTGTTGGATATACACTTAATTTACACTTATTTATGTAATACTGGCCAGGTTTTTAGTTTCTTGGCCCTTAGTAAATAACAATAAGCAACCTCAGGACTCTTAAAGGGAGTGTGAGCACCTCAAAAAATGACTGTGATTAGCTTGACCAAAAGGTGGGAAGTAGAAAACACTACAAAGTATTCTTGAAAACACACTCAAAGTTACTTGGAAATATTTAATATAAGTTAAAAGTCTTTCAAGATCTCAAAAACCTCTGAAACTTTCACTGAGTGATTGATATTCATAAAGAACTCAGGCTATAAAAAATAAATATTAACGTATTCATAGACTCAGAGACAATTTCTTGAGCTGAAATGGGCCACAGTGAAAAGTACAGAGGAAACTCAGACCCTGAGTGCTCTGCCAGCTGCGTGTTATGCAATAGATTTCAATCCCTACTTATGATCTGTGCAAATATGAAAGACATAAACTGGAATTAAAATTTAAATCAGCTCACAAAGCATTGAATCAGTTATTTGGCAAGTGTGTATTTTTCTCTTTGGAAAATGCTTATGGAAACATGCAGATTCTGTAAAGGTTACTCTACAGAATCCACCACTACCCAGACCAGGTTATTTTAATCTTGAGTACAACTGGGACAGCTGGAATTCTTGAAGCAATGGCTCCCCTCAACATGTGTATAACAAGTAATTCTACCTTTTCTAGAATTTCTTCCTTTTCTCCTCTGCCCTCTCCCCCATCAATGCAAGGTCTGAGAGCAAGTAGCAGCACCTGATATGGCTTGGGAGGTTCACACTCAGCTTGCGTGCTTTTTTGATTGCTCTGAGGACAATCTTGTGATGGACCCGAGAGAACAGTGAGTTATCTGTTCATGTAGAAGAGGAAGTGACCAACCGTGGCTGGTTTTATAGTTCTGTTTTAAAATTAAAAAATTAGTCTTCATTCCATAAAACATATAGTTCTTAAGTGAAGAGTTTGATGAATCTTGACAAATATATGCATACATGCACGCATGTGACTAACATCCAAATCAAGATATAGAACACTTCTGTCACCTCAGGGGATTCCTTCATGTCACATCCAGTGAACTCTACCTCACTGGAGAGGCAAGCCCTCCTCTGATTTTCTCACAGCATAGATTAGTTTTGCCTGCTTTTACAAGTCATGTAAATGGAATCATAGTATAGTATGTTCTTTGAGTGGGGCAGTGTGGCTTTTCTTAATCAGCACATGTTTTTGATAGGCATCCATGTGGTTGTGTGGGTCGATTTGTTCCTGTTTATTGCTGAGTAGTATTTCATTATATGACTGTACCACCATTGTTTTATCCATTCATATATTGGTGCATATTTAGGTTGTTTCTAGATTTGGACTATTGTTAATGAAGCTGCTATGAATGTTTTTATACATGTCTTTTTTGTGGACTTGTATTTTCACTTCTCTTGCATAAATATCTGAGAGTGGAATTTCTCATTCCAAAGGCAGATGTGTGTTTAACTTAATAAACTGCTCTCATGACTTCCTTCCTGATTGTGACATGTTAATGTCTGAATAGTAATGTGTGACAGTTCATGTTATTGCACATGCTTCCCAATATTTGGTATTATCAAATTTAATTCCATTTCAGCCATTCTAATGGGTTTGAAGTAATAACTCATGGGTGTTATAATTTCCCTTTCTGATGACTAATGATGTTGAGCACACTTTCAGATGTTTATTATTTTTGTTCTTTTTATGAAGTGACTATTCAAGATTTTTACCTATCTTAAAAATTGGGTTATCATTTTATTATTGATTTATAAGAGATCTTTATATATTTTGGACACATGACATTTATCAGATATATTGCAAAAATTTCTCCTATTCTGAGACTTGTTTTAAATTTTCTTAATGATTATTTTGGGAGCAGAACTTTAAAATTGTTTTTTTAAGATTTTATTTATTTATTTTTAGAGAGAGGGGAAGGGAGGGAGAAAGAGAGGGAGAGAAACAGCAGTGTATGGTTGCCCCTCACATGGCCCTCACTGGGGACCTGGCCTGCAACTCAGGTATGTGCCCCAACTGGGAATCGAACCGGGACCCTGTGGTTCCCAGCCCGCGCTCAATCCACTGAGCTACACCAGCCAGGAGAACTTGAAAATTTGATGAGGTTTAAATGATCAACTTTAAGGTTCATGTTTTTGTATGTGTGTGTCTAGTCTAAGAAATCTTTGCCTACTTCAAGGTGGTATGTATACTCTCTCATGGCTACTAAAAGTTTTTAGTTTTACTTTTTACAGTTAGATGTATGATCCATCTCAGAGTAATGTATTGGTGTGTAAATAGGGGTCCAGATTTACTTTCTTCTACATAGATCTCAACTCCCAGAAGCACTTATTGAAAATATTTTTAATCTCCCTATTGAATTATCTTGGTGCCTTTGTGAAAATTGATCTTTAATGTGAAGAGCTGTTTCTGAATCTTCCTCCAGAGTTCCAGACTCAGATATCCACATGCCTTTCTTGATATTAGCACTTGGATGTCTCACAGACATCTCAAGCTCAATTGAATTGCCTTCTTCCCCTTCAAACCTGTTCTGCATGTAGCCTTCCCCATCTCCATTTATCATAATTCCAGTCTTCTAATCATTCAGGCCCACCATCTTCAATTTATCATTGGCTGCTCACTCTCTTGCACCTTGTACTTCCAAAGTGTATGTCTACTTTCAAAATGCATCTAGAACCTGACTACCTCTGTAGCCGCCATCATGACAATACTGATCTCTGCTTTCGCCCTTGCCCCCTAGAGTCTACTTTCCAATAGCTGGAGTTTCAAGAACTTTTGAAAACTTAAGTGAAATTATTCCTTTGCTCAAAACACTCCAAGGACTTTCTCTTTTCACAGACGAAACGCCAAGGCCCTGAAAATGATCTTGGTATACTCCAAACCTTCTCTGGCCCTCATCTCCTACCACTTTCTGTTAGTCATCAACAGCCTCCCTTGCTCCACTGCAGTTCCTGGATGGCAGGTGAGGTTCCACCTCAGGGCCTTTACCGCTGCTGTTCCCTCTGCATGGAATGCTCTTTATCCATAATTCTACGTGCTTCCCTCTCTCATTTCCTTCATGAGTTTCAAGTGGCATCTTACCAGTGAGATTCCACCTCACTGTTTGTTTGAAAGTGTAACCCCCCTTTTAATATCTTATGTAAAACTTATTTTTGTTTGGTTATTGTCAGAATGTAGCTCCAATCAGAATATAAACTCCATGAAAATAGTGATTTTTGTCCATTTTGTGTCTTACTATTTATTCAGCATCTAGAGCAATTCCTGGAACATAGTAGACACCCAAGAGGTACTTGTTAAAAGGACAAATTAATCCCTTCCCTCTGGGGCCTGGAAGGTGTTTTGGAGGTATGGAAATAAAGACTCAGATTAAAACACATTTAGTATTAATCTTGAGACTCTTAGTTCTTGTCAGAGTCCCTTTGAGTTCTTTTAAAACATATAACAGCAACAGAAAACCCAGGGATTAGCATGTAAGTACAGCAGCCTTCCCAAAGAGCCCCTGCGCTCTGTTCCTAGAATAAAATTTATCTCACTTATGGAATTAAGACCAGAGCAGAAACATGTGGAATGCATTTTAGAAATATTTTCAACTAAAACAATTTAAAATTTAAACGTTTAGTACAGAATTAGGCTTCAGTTACTTGCAAAATACATCGTATTTTCAAATAATGCGGCCAAACAAGGAGTTACTACATACATTATCTACATAAGGAGTTACTACATACATTTACTACATAAATATGGTTATATAGTGGCTAATATTAAAGCACTTGCCAGATGCTTAAGACTTTGCATGCATGAACTCATTTAGTCTTCACAGTCCTACATACAAGACAGACGTTGGCACTGTAAGAGTATACATTTAGGAACTTGAAGTTTGAAGAGGTTAAGTAACACAACAGCTATGCCCAGGTATTTCCTCAGGAGCATCACATGGAAAATAAACTTTCCCTGAGTTCCTAATGCTGACTGCACTGTCAAGGGGATCTTCAAGTCCCTGTCCCAAGTTGGAATGTGGCCCGACCTAGACTGGTTAAGGCTACTATTGAGGACCTCGTATTTGCTGCCAAGCTGCTTACCGCAACTTCCCCCTACCAGAGAAAATTCTGTGTAATAACATGAACAGCAACTTGAGGGCCACCTTGCTACCATCCAACAACTCCAAAAGGAAAACCCCTTGGAGTTTTCTCTAGTGCCCACAGGAAGATCAATTTCTACCCACAGATCTCCAAACTCACATGTAGTTGGAAAAGATACACAAGTTTCAAGAGAGAGAAAAAAACTTCCAAAGACATTGTTCTAGTCAGGCTGTGCTTCCTTTAGGACTTACTATAAAGACACACCTCTCTCCCACACACACGCATAGAGCTAAGTTGCACGTAAGCCTGGAAGCAGTTCCTGGAATTATAAGAAAGAAGCTGGGCATTGTGAGGTTGAGTAAATGTGTCTTCTCTGAAAGGTGTTAATCTCATGTTCTGGTCCTCTTGTAAACTGCTGAGCCACCTGAGAGTTTCAGTGCTGTGAAGCCCTACTTGGTACCATGATATTATCATTTTCTGATCTTTGCAGCCTTTAGTTTCTTTGCCCAGAGGTATGGGGAAGTCCTGTCTTCAGAATCTGTAAATTATTTACAAGAAAAAAATAGAAACCTCTCCAGTGGCTTCATTGACTTCTCATGACCTCCAATTTCTCCCAAAGTCCCCCAAATGGGCTCATGCTTTATTTCCCCAAGACTCGGTTTCTCTCTCACTCTTATTCTGGTAATGGTAAAACAGGTTTAACCCTTTTTCCATCCACTTCATCCCTTTTTTCCTGATCTCTCCTAGGTTCATTGCTGGAATTCCATTCCTGCAGCAGCACACTTTCCACCACTTTTCTTGAGCCCTCTTCATCTCACCTGATATCTGCTTGGTTCTCAGGTCCTGGCAGTCCACCAGCAGGTCATTCCATCGCACGCACTCAGTTAGGACATGTGAGTAGGAAGTGGAGAAGGCTCCAGATCAAGGCTGCCACACGGCCATGGCACAGGGATAGGACCAAGGCTACACAGCTCAGGCTCGTGTAGATTCCAGGGGAGTCACTGGCCTGATCAGAGGGGGGCTCTGAGTTGGGGAACAGTGAGAACAAACAGATGCGGGCAGGGCTTGACTTCAGATGCCTCTGCAGTTAGACTGAGGAATTTTCTATTTGATGAAGTAGGCAGAACCATTGGCAATGATTGTGTAAGGGGGTAAAAGGATGAAAGCAAAGCTTTAAAAGATTAGTCTGGCTATTATGGTATGTCGGATGAATTGGAGGCAGAGAGACTGCATTTAGGAAGGCTTTAGGGCAACAAAAGAATAAAAAGCCATGGGTCACATTTATGAGAATGGAGAGAAAGAAGCAAAACCAAGGAATTCTTTGACAGAAGAACAAACATGGGATGGTGACAGGCAGCATTTATATTCACAATGCTGAACAGCTAGGAGAAAATGGAGACATGGAGTTGAAGATCCAGATCTTCTCAAATACATATTCGATTCTGTAATGTTAGATGAGCCATACATCCAAATTAAAAAAATTTTTTGTCTTCTGATGGTTGATGGCTATTTTATAGACTCAAACATGTTACATATACTCAGGGTCAATGATGTTCAAGAACAAGCTAATAAATCTTAGCTAGACTCAGGAGCCAGTCGGTGATGATACCAAATTGTAAGGATAGTTTAGATAGAGGTCTAAATAAACTTGAGGAATTAAAGATAGAAAATTATCTTATAGAGACTTTTTATCATGAATATTCATGGAATGACTTGCTTGTCCCTCCTTGCCTGGGCATAATATATGACCGGCCATTAACAAATAATGTGAATTTTGTTTATTATTCTGGCTTACGGAGAGAAGGGTTGGTAGGTCTCGTTCTTCTGTTTTGTGAAAGGGTAGAATTTGTTTAGAGACAGAATAAATAGTCTATTGTGGACAAAATAACTTTTTTTTTTTAAACGTTTTTATTTATTTATTTATTTATTTATTTATTTATTTATTTATTTATTTTCAGAGAGAGGAGAAGGGAGGAAGAAAGAGCAATGTATGGTTGCCTCTCACATGGCCCTCATCGGGGACCTGGCCGGCAACCCAGGCATGTGCCCCGACTGGGAATCGAACCGGGACCCTCTGGTTCCCAGCGTGCGCTCAATCCACTGAGCTACACCAGCCAGGCAAAATAACTATTTTGAAAGTCTGGCAGACTTGGGCACTATCTAATTCCATCTCTGCCATTTAGCAACTCTGTAATTTGGGCAAACTACTTCACCTGTGAGTGGTAGGTTCATTATTGCATAGTAGGGATAACAGTATGTAATTCATGAGGCTGTTTGCAAAACTTAAATAAAGTAATGTAGTATTAACGACAGTTGCAGGGAGAACACTCAGGAAATGTTCGTTCTCATCCTTGAAGAACTTCAGGAAAGGCTCCTTTGCTTAGTCAAGTACTAGAAAGGTTATCTTGATTAAACCTTAGAGAACTAGTGCAGAATTTATTGGGGGTTGGAAAAATGTATGTGTAACCAATGCTGCCTGACTCTTACGAAATTGTTCTAGTGTGTTGACTCTAGTAGACAAGCAAGAAAAAAGAGATGTTGTATAAAGTCATCCTCTACTCTTAAAGAAAAGTGAGAAACTAATCAAGGAAGTCAACCAAAGGAATAAATTATAAATCCATCTCAAGTTTGGGCAGATTTATCTCCATTTTTGAAGCAAAGTAATTGTGTCAGTGAATAGATGGAAGGGTCAATAACACAAAGATGAAGAAGGGACCAAATCATAGTAATGGGGCAATAAATCCAGCACTTCTGAGGAAGCCAAAAACGAAAATATAAAATTCAACAGAAGTAATGTCTGTCTTTGTTTTTGGAGGCAGATGTTATTGTGGATGGATGGCAAATCCTTGCCACAATGTGAATGATTGTGTCTCTTGCTGCACAGGAAATGCTGATTTAGTATTTGGGAGATTTTTATTAAGAAATTTAATCTCAGTTTGGTGGAAAACAAGAATGAATGATTAATAATCAAACTGAAGAATGAAAAAGGGTCAAAACAAGTTTGAATAAAGGAAGAAAAATGAGTCAGAAACTTATTTAAGGAAGCTAGGCTAAATTATGTCCTTCAAGCCTGCATAAGTAGCTCCAAACGAGAACAGCAATTAGTGGAGTAATGGCCTCGTACATAGAAAACAAATAACTTCTTCTGTGTGTGTTCTGGGTATAGACATACCACCAACACAATGATATAAAATTATTGTTAAATGGAATGAGTTTTACATTAAAATGAGGACAAATATGAGCAGAATAGCCAAATATCTATTTGACATTGTATCATTTAATTTCTTCACAAATCCAGCTTGAGACAAGGGAAGGAAAAATACTAAATGACTATGTGAAGTTTGTGAAAAATTAAAGAAGCACATAAAAGTGAAGGCTGTGGAGATTTTAAAGGAAACCCTTCTTTGTTCCTAATACCAGTTCATTTCAATACTAAGATGAAGATTTCTGACTTCATACAGATCAAGGGAGAAATCCAGTATCACCCTGTGAGAATGGCAAACAAGGGCCAAGAATGGAAGAGACTGTTTTTTTAAGACAGTTTTATGGAAAATTGCTTAATTGTGGGTTCCTTGAGAGCGAAGATCATGTCTCTTTAATATGTATGCATCAGTCATGTGTATGGGGTGCTCATTTGGCATTTTCTGAATGATCCTAATTCCAGATATTGAAGCTTAAAAGGAGATGGTACTGGCTGGAAGAAATTCCAGTCCTCTATTCTTTGAACAATTCTCTTTATGATGCCAATTACAAAATTAATCCAAGTCTTAGGAACTCAACTTTTGATATTCCAGAACTGTGCCCCATGCTATTGGTATGTTTTTCTTTCTATGTTTGTCCACTTGAGACTAAAAATTGATTAAGAGGACCACTATGAATTCAAATACCTGTGGATTTGTCCACAATTATAGGGTCATATCCGTGACAAGTTTTAGTTTCAGGTTTTAAATATGCAATTAGTAAGGGGAGAATCTGGAAAATACTAAGGAGTTAATCATAAATGGGCTTGGTGAATTTTGAAGAAATGGTCATCAACATCTGCCTCAGGAATTCCATAGGCAGGGACACTGAGTCGCAGGCACCACGTCCTAGCACGCTTGCACTCTCCCCTCCCACCCCAGTTCGGCCTCCTGCTGACGTCCGGTGGGCTGACCCACAGGCAAGGAGCACGTCGTAAGTGGCTACAGGTAAACCGCTCTCGGGTGATGAAGAACTGATTTTAACAGTAAGAGGCCCTTTCTAGCTCACAAAGTTTATGGACATTAACCTAGTTTGAAGCCCAACCCTCAAAAGAACTTAGCCGAAGTCATCTCATAAACCTTTTAAGGTAAGTTAGGAAGCCTGAGGAAGTTTCCTGATGAACGAGAAAGCACAGGCACCGCACTGCGTGCCCCTGAGGAAAGCCAGTGAGAGACGGGGAGTGAGAACCAAAGCCTGCGAGCACTGACAGGCAACAGGCCTCTCACTGCCCAGGCCCCGCGTCGTTGCTGTCTTCCCTGGCTTGTTCGTGGGGTTACTTACACAGCCAGCCGTGTGCACTCTGTCCCACAGTTGGTTAGCACGATATACAGAAACTCAGCAAACGGATTCTTCCCAGTGAAGAAACAAACTTCCTTGCTGTAATGAGGTAGTAGTTTTGCCTGTCATCGGGTTACTGAAACCAGTCATTAGTTTTGGGGGCTGCTGAAATTATTTAGGAATCCCTTGTCCCCGGGCAGATGGACCTGAAGTTTTCAGCTGACCTTCACTGCTCCTGCCATTGGAGTAGTAAATCTCCCTCGAAGGCAGATGACACTCGGGTAATTTTAGAGAGGGCAAAGGAGTGGAATTATAGGTTGTCTGGGAAGGAATGAAAGATTGGACCTCAAGAGGGAAAAAAGTAAAATGAATCATCATGAAGGGCAACTGCTACTTAGGGTCAAAGTTTAAATGTCTGTAACCCACGTTTTTGCTTGACCTGCTGCTCAGATAATTATGCTCTCAGGTCTTGGAATAATTGAAAATAAAGCAGTATATTTAGAACAGATCAATTCATTTCAGAAAACAAAAAGGACATTCATTCTTTAAAAATTTATCAGTCATTGAACACATGAAAACAAATACAAATTATTTAACTTAACTTTTCTAAAGCTAGTAATTTCCTTTTTTTTTAACTATAAAAGGATATGATGGGCATCTTTAGAATAAGAAAGGTGGCTTAATATTAGGGTAAATCCTCAACTTCTTTTCTTTAAATGTGATGCTCTGCATGTAGCTTAATTTGTATACTCTTTAAAACTTTGATATACGGAGACACAGAGGATTTTGGAAGGAGTTAGAGGCTTCTGAGCCTACTGTCTAGGGAGGTAGGTGCTGACCCTGAACTTGAGGCAAAGTATCAGAAATGCATGTCGTGTGCTCTCTTGTGCTGGCGTCACCAGCCACGGTGGTGCCTTCAAACCGCCTGTCTCCTCAGCAGTGAGAAGGCTCACATCACATGTTTCACTTAGATTAGTTAATTAGTAATCATCATCACTTAGATTTTAAATAGTTCTAGTTTTTCAAAACATTAATACAATGCCTGATCACTGGAGAACAAAATATAAAGTGTTTTGTTATATCAGAAAACTTTTTTCTGGTTTGCCAATAGTATGGATATTTGGATCCTCATCTTATCTATTAGTCTAATTGAGTTATATGGGGAAGATAGATCTAGCATGAATGCTTGAGAATGGAAAACTTTAACAGTTCAAATCTTTCAGAGAGTCCTAATTCTCTCAGTATCTGTAATCAATTTGATACTGTATAAATAAAAAGTATGAAGTGGAAATCCACAACAAAGAAAGTCTCTGGTAATTCGTAGAGAGATTTGCAGACGTTAGTTGTTTTTTTCAGGTGTTTGCCCAGAATCATTCTAATTGAACACTGAGCATCTTTGCGGGTGCTAATCCCAAACACTTGTGCTGACAAGGATGTGCCACGGCCCCTGGGGCAGTTGACTCTATCAGTTCTCTGATTTGGGGCAAATAATTCTTCAACCCTGCCTCAGTTTCCCCATTTTCTGACTTCTCAGAGCAGTTACCCCTTTCAGGTACCACATGGGAAAACACGGTGAAAATGAAATCTCTTGTTGTTACAGCTCTCTGTGGTGCTGCTGTTGCTCCTTCTAAGCCAGGATAGCCGAGGGCATGTGTGGCCCTGGTCATGGTCAGTGGCTGCTCTTAGCTCCATCAACCTTGGGTTATAACGAGATCCCTGTGGACCCTGAAAATGGGCCTAAATGTCTGGGTGTCACTGTCAAGACCTAGCAGATGCAATCAGAAGCAATCATGCAGATAAAGCTAAAAAAAAAACAACCCACACAAAACCCTCAAAAAACCCAGCAAACAAAAACACTGCTCATTTTTGCCAGCTAATTTCATCAGACATCTTAGAAAGAAAATATTTAAAAAAATTTTTCCCCATTATTGCTATACCGCAGTTCTCTGCTTTACTTCTTTTTACACTTTTCATGAAGCTAAGGTCTCTGGTATCTCCAAGTTTAAGGACTAGTAGTTAAAGTTGAGTTTTTTGGAGGCCACAGAGAGAGCTGCCTATTTGCTTATGTGAAGACCCATCTCTTAGGAAAGTCTTGGCCAATACAGTGACCCAAAGCCAGCTGTAATGAAAGGGTCAGTCAGACGACAGCGATGATCTCAGTTCCTCCAGAGACAGGTCATTCCTGGAAAGTGCCCGATGGTGGTAAAGTAGTGAAGTTTTGTTGGCTGGGGCTCCACATGTTTCTTGTTCTATTTCAAATCTTTCTTCATCTCGTTATTTTAATAATGTTCCAAAGAGAGTTGTACCTTCTGCGAATCTAACACATCCAACTTCGAGCGACTCGATTGACTTGCAAGTTACATTTGTTTGCAGCTTGCAGCGCTGAGCTCTTCATGCTCACTGGAGCCAACCGCACACTGATGACTTCTGTGTGTGCTGCCTGCAGCCCCGCCAGGCACACGGTGGCGTTGAAATCCTCTGATAACGCGATTATCGAGTATTAAAAAGCAATTTAAATGACTGCCCATAACAGTCAGTTTCATCAACAACCCTGAAGGAAGCCTGCCTGCGTTCTTTTTTTAAAAATGTTTATTTATTGATTTTAGAGAAAGAGAAGTAGGGAAAGAGAGAGAGGAGGGAAAGAGAGAGAGGATGAATGAGAGAGACAGAGAGAGACACACAGAGAGGATGGATGAGAGAGAGAAAGAGAGAGAGAGAGAAACCAACTGGCTGTTCTACTTATTTATGTACTCATGGGTTGTTTCTTGTAGGTGCTCTGATAGGGAATTGAACGCACAACCTTGGCTTGTCAGGATGACCTACCTGGTACCTGCATTCTTAAAGGTGTAGAGCTGTGGCAAGAACTCATAACAACCTGATATTTAGAAATTTGCTAGAATGAATGAATCCTGCTTCCTTCCTAGAGTAGCGAGTGATGTCATTTGGCTGCAAGTGGGTCTTTTATTTATAATGAGACTGTTCAATGAACCCCAATGAAGTTATAACCTAAGTCCAGAACTGTTTCAGTGTGACCCTGAGGCTACTTGAGTTTCCCATTTGTGTTTAGTGAATAATTGTAATCAGTAATTTCCCTCCAAATCCCTTAGAGTGAACCCTTAGATTATGGCAATTGCATAAAATTTGCGTGGCTCCTTCATGCATGCCCAGAGTTAGAAGTAAATGCATAAGGCATTTGGAATGATAATTTCCAAGATATGCCTGAGTCCCTCAACAGCTCTGTGTCCTCTCTCTGGCTCATCAATATACCACTGTCACTTTTTAACTGCATAAACTCAAGGAGATAAGGTAAATGGAGAGTATATTCTTTTAAGCCACAGAGAAGAGATAATTTCTATTCTCTTCTACTAAGCTGAAACCATATATTTGCTCCAAGTACAAAAGCTAATGCTTGGGGCAATATTTCTTGTTTGACGTTTTTTGGCTAAAAAAATATATTGATGTTTTAAAGTAAACTAAGCTGTAGTTGGATAGGAGATGGCTGGGTTTGGAAAATGAATTAAATAACGCATTATGTCTGAGCACCCATTTAGAAGAGTATTCATGTTCTGAACAGCTCTTAAGGAAAGGCAATACATAATCAATAATGATGTATTGTTTGGTTTTTCTGAAAACCAAACCCTTTGTGTAGTGAACACACACTTTTCTGAGAAATCAATGGGCATTAATTTTACAGGATCACAAGTCAAATTTATAACAGGTGGAGAGAAATAAAAATCTTGACACACTCACTTCATAGAAACTGGGGTAATGTTTAATTATGCAGCCTCAATTTTGTTACCTTATAGAACTTCTAGAAGGCTTGTATTCTAACACACAAATAGTACTATGGAGTTTTATAATGGCTAAACCACAAAGTGATGTTATAATCTCTAATAATGTAAGAAATGACAAAACATGAGAAAGTGGATAAAACAGACAATAAAGTTAGAATGGCTCCAAATTTGCTAATGAAAAAACCCACAACTCAGTCAAGTCTTTACTATGCTACTTAAAACCCTCACTATGCAACTCATTAGACATTGAGGAAGTCCCTTAATATCTCTTAACTTCAGTTTCTTCACTTTTAAGACAAGAATCCCATTATTTTCCTCAGGTCATGGGGTACTGCGAAGATAAATGAAGTATTTATGGCAGTGAATTATCAACCATAATGCACAATGCAAATATTATTCTAACAACAGTTAGTATCACGTGGCAAAAACTCTTTAAGGATTGTAGCCTTTGTTATTTCTTTAAAGAGCTCACTAGAGTGCTGGTCTTGTAAGCTTACATTTTTAATTATCTTCACAGGTATTTATGTCTATAATTTGGATCAATTGTTTTAGTAAGATAATGGTGATTAATCATCTAACTAGCCTAGCTTCTTATAGATGTGGATAGTAGAAAGAGTTAAATCAATAAGATTGTCTATACATATATTCCATACATTCTTCTTGAAAACAAATCAAAATTAAAAACTATTAAATTAGCTAATGTAGCTAGATTTCAACAAGGCATGAAGACCAGTGCACAGGGTAGTGAAGAGGCTACGGATGTCTTTGCTGCTCTGTCATTAACTTGCTGTGTGATTTCTTCTAAATCCCTTCTGATGCCCAGTTTCCCAGGAATCTCGAAAAAGACAGGATCACAGCTATGGAAGTGCTTTTTAGGAAAAACTTACTAGGGAGGCAGTGAAGGGGGCAATGCCAGCCAGGTGCGGCCTCTGGTAAAGTTGAGCCTCAAGGCTTCTGTCCATGGCATAAACCACTGCCCCTTGGTGGAGGGGATCAGGGAGGGATAAGATGGGCAGCTGTGAGCTTTTAGCAGGCCACACACACAGCACGGGGGTGGCATACACCCGCCCAGCAAAGGCGGCACCACCCGGTGTCTAGGACAACTGGCCACATACTCTTACGAAAGCTTTTTATCTAAGAGCCAGGTCAGTGTGCTTTATGAACAAATTCTCCCTGAAAGTTACTGGCTTCTTTTTGTCTCATCTTTGTCAAACCACTGTAGACTTTGCCTTTCAAACTTGGTATCTTCCTCATATACATCCGCCACATGGCCATTTCAGTAACAATGTTAGCTTGCATTACAGAGTAGGTTCCAAGAAAAAGTCTACACTGCCAGAAAAACGCTAAGTTGGGTTAAAAGGCTTTGACAACTAAGATACTGCTTCTCCTTTTTCGTGTTTTCTTCCAGTTATCCATTTCCTACAAGTCTGATGATTTACTCTCTGACCGACTGTGGATGGCCAACAGGAACAAAAGCTGTCATCAAAAACTAGGCATTTCCTTATGTAAATTTCACACCAAAAGTATGTAACCAATAGTTAAAAAACAAACAAAAAAACCCTTAGAGTAGTCTCTCTAAAAGAGCCCTTTACTCCCTAAAAAATTTCCAAAAACAAAGATTTCCTAGGCTAAATAATTTTTGTTTGGGGCATGTGGCATGTTTTATCCTCATTGGAGAACTTCATTATAAACACTTTGTAAAGAGTTAGTTTTACTGGTTTACTCTTTATTGCTGCTGTCCGCTGAGTCCAAGTCCAAGTGTAGGTGCCTGTCCGGTTCACCATTGTATCCTCAACACCTAGCCTAGTGCCTGGCTCATCAGAGTTCTAAACAATTATGAAAACATATGAACCTTAACATATTGCAGCTTTGAGAATTCCTGGAGTATTGAAGCCTGTTAAATGTGTTACTCTAGCGTTTCCCAAATGAATTTATGCACAGAGCTCCCCCTGCACAGACACACACACAGCCCTCATCTGGAAAAGATTTTGGAAAATGCTGTCTTACAGCAAGAAAAGACAATTCAATAGAGGTTGGCATTTGGTCTTGGTCTAGACGGTGTCTGCGTTGACCACTCACCTTTTACCCTGTCCCAAGGCTATTCTCCACCTCCCTCCCTCCTGACCCTACAGGCTACATCCCCTGGGCTCCACTGTTCTCTGGTTTCTGGTTGGATTGGGCCAATGTAAGGCAATTCAAGAGGTCAAAGAGCAGGAGGAAAGAGTGATTTAGAATACTCCCCGCCCCACGCCCTCTGTGTCAGCTCTGCTCACCTGTTCTGTTCCCTGCTGCATCCCTCCAGGACAATTACTTCTCTGCAGTGGAATCCCATTGATTCTTTCAGCTCATCCAGCCTCCAATTACATGTTCCCTCCCTCCTCCTGTCAGTTCTCAGGGTGGTAATGACTTTCCCTGGTGCCGTCCTTGGCATCCTCAACTTTGCCAATAGGTTTCCTTAACCATCCCCGAGCCTCTGTAAAGAGTCCTTTCATTACAGTCTCTCCAGAATCCCTTCAGAGCATGCCTTTTGTTTTCTGTGGGCCCCTGATCACTACTGCAACGGCATCTTCAGCCTGGCATGAATTGCCAAGAGGGAATGGAACACCTTCCTAGCAGAGTCAGAGCTTCACATTGTGGTTTTGTTACTTTGACTAAAGTTTTATAAATTC
This sequence comes from Micronycteris hirsuta, assembly GCA_004026765.1. Taxonomy (NCBI): domain Eukaryota; kingdom Metazoa; phylum Chordata; class Mammalia; order Chiroptera; family Phyllostomidae; genus Micronycteris; species Micronycteris hirsuta. The sequence continues at coordinate 57,016 of PVJI01003422.1, forward strand.
GCAGAATTTCATTCATACCTATAGAGGGTAGTACAAAAATAAATCCCGGAACCAAAGTTAAGTACTCTCATGAGTTGTCCGTTTTTCTAGTTCACAGTTGGGAGGTGAACTATGTACTGGATGGTTTTAATCTATTCCTTACACAGATTCTGAACTTCAAAGAAAATAGGAATTTATACCTTGGGGCCATCACTCCTCATTTTTAATATAGCTCAGGACACTGTAGACACTCATTGCGCATTAATTTAATTCATAGATTCATTTAGATGATGGCCACAGCTGCCGAGAGTAGATGAAGTGGAGGCATTAACCATTAGCTTCAGACTAAAGGATAACATTTGGCAGTGCTGTGAACAAAGGGAAAGAGGGACCCATTTGTGAAAAGAAGGTACCACATCCCCAAGTATAATGTTTAGCATCTTTTTATGTGATATGAACGTAAGACTCATATATTTACTTTTTATTATGACAGACTTGACAATACTTAGGGTCTGTCCAGTGACGGTAGAACAATGAGTGTCCTTTGGGCCTAAGGACACATGCTCTGTAGGAGGGGGTGATTCCGTCACTGCACGGTCTGTTGGTTTTCTAACGAAGCTTTAGTAGGTATATTTGCCTTGGAAATCAATGGATGTAGGGTACAGCAAATCAAATAATGTGCAAAATAAAGTTCCCTAAAACGTGTGGAGAGAAAACTTCTCAGGCTGATGATAGAGCTACAGAAATCCAGTGCTATGCGAAGGCCCCCACTGGATCTCATAGACTCATCCCTCCAAACAAGTGCTGACGGCGGGTATTATTTAGTAAAGATACTGCAGGCAGTGTAATGGCTGTGGCTGAGGCTACTATTTGAGTACATTGATGGTGGTCCTCCATAATTTGCCATGATCTACCTGGATTTTTCAAGGACTACCCTGATATGTTAAATGCAGAAAACAGTGTAGGAAACACAGAGAATACTCTAGGTATTTATTTAGCATCTCAAGAAGCCTCCTACAGTATTAACATAAGTACATGAGCATTAATTAGAATTGGTCTTTTCCGTCAAAGATTTTTGGAGGAGTAAACCCAACAAAACCAGTACTTCTGTTTTGATCTCTTTTGCTCATTCCTTATCCTACACCTTAGCTCATTTCTTTTTGGTGTAGTTTTCATTACCTTGGAGATTATTTTGCAGGATAAAATAATTTCTTTCTAGTTGTGTGGGTCTTTGATAATGGGTTGTGTGTTTCCCTTTCATAAAACTGGTTCATAGGATTTCAGGCTAAAGCTGTTCGGGCAGCTAAACTTGTGATGAAAATAATCATAACCCACTTTTCCTGTTCTGGCTTATAATTATTTATTTTAATAACCATTTGTGTACATGTTTATCTCCTTCTCAAAGTATTAGTTCCTTGAAAGCCTATCTATTTAGCCTTTATCTTGTCTTAGGAGTTGACGCTTCTCAGGATGACTGAAAGTAGAAATGACACGTCCCCCCCAGGGGAGAACTCTGACCCTGGTTTTTTATCTTCACCAGAAAAATGATAACAGAACCCACAAGTATACCCCCCCAAACTCTGAGCTATTCAGTCTTAGCACCAAGCACAGGATATCAACAGTCAAGATTAAGCTTTATCTAGCCTGCTCCGGAGGCAACTGCCATTAACCCTCCTGAGTGTGATTAGGATCTAGGCTTGTCCCATTCTTGCCTCATCCTTTGAGGTCCCAGCCCCAGAGATCTTCGGTGTTCTCTGCTTCTGACACAGGTAACTGTTTAACAATTTAGCAACATATGGCCAGAGACTCTCAAAACCCTGATTTCTAATAATGGTATTTATCATTTGCGTGAATCAATTCTGGTGGTTTTCCCAAAGCAAAAATAGAATGCTGCAGAGTGGATCCAAGTCTCCAATTCTTGCCAGTTGAAAGAAACTGTTTTTCGCCCCTACTATCTTCATAGTTTTCAAAGGGTATGTAGGTAAGCTTCAGACAGAGCATAAACCCAGTGTAGTGTGTGTGTTTCGCACGCTATATTCTGCATTTAATAGACCAATGTAGTCCTGGAGAAATCCAGGAGGATCATGGCAAATTATGGAGGACCACCATAGACTTAATCATGTAGTAGCCTCGGTTGTGGCAATTATGCTGCATGCAGTATCTTTGCTAACTAACAGCAGCTGCTTTCTGCCTGAGGGTTTTCCCTGGCTGAAAACATTATTGGCCCATGCATGGGGCAGGACAAAATGCCAGAGCATCAGTTGGTGGATAAATACCCCAGCTTCTTCTCCCTTGAGAGGGAACTAAATTATTACTTTTGATGCGTAGTTGCTATATAAGTTTAGAGAAAGAATTACCGCAGTGGGCTGGATATAAAAGGCTTCATGAAGGAGGTGAAACTTGACCTCCTAAAAGAGAGACCAAATTTTGACAAATGGCAAAGTGGATGGAAGGTCTCAGGTCAAGGAGTGTAATAGCTTTATTTTATTCGAAGTAGGTTAAGCTAATATTTTTCATCCTCACATGTACCAAGCACTGTGCTAGGTTAATTACCTACTCTCTTAGGGTAGAAATAGAGTGATTTGACTGAGACAGAGTAGAGAAGCATTCAAAATGTATTAAGAACAGGCCTGGAAATTTGAATTCCAGGAACAAGAGTTTAAGTTGTATTGGTGGGATCTGAGAATGAAACATAAAACGTTTTAGAGGATAATTAGGTGGTATAAATAGTAAAGACTAGATTCAAATGATGTTGGAGAAAAGAAGACCGCTGAGAGTCCCTTGCAATAGCCAGATAAGTTATGACGTGACACAGGGTAAAGAACATGGGGAATGGACAGGAATCTTCCGACATGAGTCTGCCACAGGAACGCATTAGGGAAGAGGGAGAGACCAAGGATGACCCCAGAGTTTCCTACCTGATGGTGGGGGGGTGGGAGATATCAAATAACAGAAGGAACGGGTAGCCTGGAAGTGAAAGAAATGATTAATTTGCTTTACCACACTCCCCTTTCTTTTTCTGCAAAGCCACGCTGCTGGAAGCTTCTGAAACCTAATACCAAATTCAGCTTCTGTGGCTGGATTCACTAAGGGAGGAAGTGTTGAACCTAATTCTAAGCCTCCCTGAGCTCCTTCCTTTTGTATTCTTCATGTATCATAATATTTAATAGAAGGGGAATTGTACTTTCTAATTCCCATTCCAATTTGCCGCCCTTATGGAGAATCTTATTTTCACAACACCAGGGGTTGGAGACTTTCTAAATTTGGAATTTCCCAGCTCCCATCAGGATAAGTGATACTTTTAATGTTTCTTAAATATAGTGTTTGGACATTTAATTATATTATGCGAAATGAGTAAACAGCTATTTCAAGACGGGGCTGATTAAAATGAATCTGCAAGGTGGGGTATTTATTAGTATTTTGTTTTCACGACCAAGTGATATAGTGTCCTAGCTCTTGAAGTTGAAAGATGAGTGGCGCCTAGAAAATGATATAACAGCAATGACAGCTGGTGTTTAAGTTCCAATGAAATAGTTGTTTTGATGATTTCTTATGGAACTGATTAGTCTCCTGAGGGGCTGGCTGAGAGAGAGAAAGAGAGAGAGAGAGAGAGAGAGAGAGAGAGAGACCTGTACTCTCCTTTCTATTGCTTGAATAGCCCTGTGGGTGCTCCTCACCTATTCGACTTTTTGCTCTTTTTCACGTGGCTAGCTGTCGTGTTGGCGGAGTTGCTGATGAGGGAGAATCCAGCACTGTAGATGCTATAGACAAGATGGCTGTAGATAAGGGGCTGGGGGACTGTGGAGGAAAGAAGATGAATGGAAGCGTTGAAGATAATATACACCTTCAGTTAAGGCTGTGGTGAGCACCCTCCTGTCATGCGATTATGTGCTCGCAGAGTCCCACGGCTACCGTGTGCCTTAAGGAGTTCAACACACGTTATGTTCTTTCTTTGCAAAAGTAAGGTGTTTGTTGCAATATATTCTAAAATGCTTTTTTCATTCTCTGTGTGCTCCTCCTTATTTATATGCCCTTTCTTATTTTTTAAGGGATTCCAAAGTGAAGACACTTAGATGCTTGCTACTGGATGGTTTCTGGTCTATGAAATCTGCCTTAATTTCTAGACATTTACCTGGGAAAGGATTCCACAGCCAAGCTGTTGTTCCAGAGACTGACTGGTGACTGATAGCAGTTTCGTGCCTGATGGAAAACTTTTGATGAGATTTCACCAGACTATATGTTGAGATTATCACCAACACACAGATATTTTCCCGTTGTGTCTTTACCATTTTGGCTTCTTTTCCTGTCAGGGACTAGCTGCCCTTCCCCTATTTGGTGGGGCTGTCTGATCATATGGTCTCACTCCCTCTGGCACCCAGCTCTGGCCAAAATACGCTATTCCTTCAGCCTGAGCCCTGATTGGTTCACGTATGGGCATTGACCTACAACAAGACAATCATAGTCCTCTCTAGAATTTTTGTGACAGCTTTCAGGAACGTGACCCTTTCTTATGTTTTCTTTGCGATTACTGGCTATAAGGACCGTACAACGTAGGACTGGTAAGGACTATCTTTGCCATAATATGAGGGAGTCTATCGAAGAATGAAGCCAGGACAGAGAAAAGCAAAGCCAGGAGATAGAGGGAGCTGCACTGAGTCCTCAAACATGGCTGAACCCCAGGCTTCTAGCCAGTACTTTTCTAGCCAGCAAGTTCCCTTTTCTGTATAAGCTAATTTGAGTTGGATTTCTGTCACAGCATCTGAAAGATTTCTGACTAAAATACAAGTACAAAATGCCAGTTATAAGTCAAGAAATATCACCTTAAACAAGAAAAGATCTCACTAGCTTATGACTAGAAATATAATTTCACATGTATTAAGTAATGTATTATGAACGAGAGGGGCCACATTCTTGTCATACAGAAGGTGGGGACAAGAATCCAAAGTGTCCCCGGTTATATTGGACCCTTCAGCGTGCTGTCCAACCAGTGCTCAGATGTGGGTCCCTCAGAAAGGTCCCAGCAGTCTTTGTTCCTTGTCATGCTGCGTCACCACTGCTTCCGACACTTCTTTAAAGCCCAGGACCCCGCCCCCTGCAGGCCAGCATCAAAACCAACCTGACCTGTGAGGTCTGGGGCTGCTCTTTCCTTTATCATGCTTCCTCAAACCTGGGAGAAGAGCCTTCCCTTGACCTGGACGCCACCACTGTGAGCAGAGCACAACTTAACAGCCATGTTTGGGTCAGCTGTATGCACAATGCACAGGCCCGGATGCTCCCTGCTTAGCTCTCAGCCCAGCCACGGAAGCAGGAACCAGGCCACTCCAAGTTCTCCAGGCTTGTCCAGCCCTCAGAGCCAAGGCCCAGGGGAGGGACGACGTTTTTAGTTCATCCAGCCTAAGGCCCTCCTCTCCAAAGCTTAGTTCCTATTCCAAAAGCAACTCAGTTCTCAGACACTTGACAGGGGAAATGCCTTCTCCATAGAGGAAGAGCCTGCCCCACCCACAAGGGTATGGTCTCGCTCACTGGTCCCCGTGGCACCATGAGTTGCACGTATTGCTCAACATCAGCCCTTGCAGCCTTCAGTGGCGCCTTGCGTGGGAGAGCGCCAACCCAGGCCGGTCCTGTTGCATTGCTTCCTCCAGTGCCTTCCTCCCAGCAAGAGGCGAAGGGCACTCCTTACGTTATGCCACTCGGCTTAATGCTGCCTAGTTCAGACATGGCCCTTAACACTGCCTAGAATTAAGTTTGAATTCTGGTTCTGCTGCTAAGTAGCTGTATCACAATGAGCCTCCATTTTCGCCAAATGCACAATGGAAAGAGATAAAAGTACTTACCTCCTAGGTGGAAAAGGTAACTGATATATATTAATAGATCAGCTCTTAGGCAAGTGCCTGACTAGTAGTAAGTGCTTGATAGTGGCAGCCCCTGCTTTCCTCCCTTCAGTTAGCTTTTACATGCAAAAGAACGTACCACGCCTTTGAAAGAATAAGAGACAATGGCAGGCTAAGTGCAATATGGAGTCTGCACGATGAGACAGTGTTTCCTAACCCGCAACAACGGGAGAGCAATAACGCTGGCAAAGACATCGCTGTGCTGCGAGTGTACTCAGCGGTTCAGAGCCCATGGGGCACTTAGTATCCAGACTAAACCATCTGCCTTCAGGTCAGTGATGACTTCAGAGTTTACCCAAAGAAACCTCGATGGAACTTGCTTTGTGAAATGTCAACGGCCCCTCTGATTGTTCTCCCAGACCAGGGAGAAGACCTTCCCCAGAGATTGAAAGCGCTCTTCTACCTCTTGAGAAACAAAACGTCTTGCAACTTTTAAGACATTTTCTCCAATTTCTTGTTCCAGTTTTAAAAGCCTTTTCTAGTGTTGTTATTGGTGTGAAGCACAGTGATAAACAGTTCTTTTTTTGTTGGAAGAGTGGAGATAGTTTGATGGGCAAGCTTGTTTATTATGCGCCTGCTCCGCCAGGCATGTGTGAGGCACCCTCTCATTCCTTTTACGTATCAGTAAGGAAAAAGCAAATGATGACTCAGGAGAACGAGAATGACAAAGGGAACGGAGTTCCTAGGAAGGGATAAAGAGGACTGCTTTTCAAACGTTAGTGTACATGTGCTTGTAAAAGCCCTGGGCAGCTTGTTAAATGGCAGGCTCCAAGTCAGCATGTGTGTGTGTGTGGGGGGGGGTCGGTTCTTGAGGGTCTGCATTTCTTACCATTTCCCAGGTGGTTGGGGCTGCTGGTCCACAGACCACTTTGGACAGCAGGGCAGAGCAAAAAGGGCTATGCTTTTAATTAGAGCAATAGCTACTTTTTTTCAGTTCTATTTTTTTTTTTTCTCAATTTAAGCCCAGAGAAGATGAGCAGCTGCAGGGACAGGAAGTGATTGCTATCTGATGATTTCTAGTTTCTTAGTAAATTATAAGTATGAAGAAGGAGAAGTTTGGGAAATTTCAGAAGGGAAAATCGAACAGAAAAGTCATCCCTGAGAGTGGACAAATAAGCCCTAAAGAGATATAGTTAGATTTTGGGGGGCAGGATTGAGGGCACACTTGAGATCTGCAAGTTTAAACTTAATGTGAAATCAGTCTACAATATTTAGCAGCTTCAGTGCCCACACAGGGAAGAGGGGATGTTTGGATTTCTCTGTTTGTCATCTAGCAGTAGATGATTTGTTTTAGGATTTTCTACATTGAGAGGGAAAAAATACTTCTTTCAATTGAGTCCTGTGTTTTCAATCCTAAGACTAATTGAATATGACAGAAGAACTAGAGGTTAGAAAGGGGAAGGTCTTTTCAAAACTGATTGCAACGATGACCATGAAATCTAAGCAGAAAGAATGGCGGACTTAGTGTTCCTGCCAAATGTGTGTCAGTCGAGACAGCAACATTCATTTCTGTAAGGAGACGTATCAAGGTCATTCCTGGAAAAAATACTACCTCATTATATGAGCACATACTGTCATCTTTAAAAAGCATGATTATAGTAGAGAAGTGAGAGGTATGGCATAGCTGTGGGTTTTCTGTGATTCCTGTGTATTATTTAATAATGCATTTAGCTGTAAGAACAGATTACTCAATTACTAGTAGTCTAAATGGCATTTAATGTAACAAGAAATTTAGAGATGTTCTTTTAATTGCTCAACAATGCCATCTCGGACCCAAACTCTATGTCTCCTTTTTGTCCTCAAAGTTATTGCCTCCTGCCTATAAGATGGCTGCTGCTGCTCCAGACAGCCCTTCCATGTTCCAGTCAAGAAGAAAGGCAGATGGGATGATGCTCACTGCAGTTGTCTCTTTTTAATCAGAAATGCAAAAGCTTTCTCAGAATCCCCTTAGCAAGCAGACTTCCATTCACATTATTTTGGCCAGAATCTCACCACATACCCATTTGGCAAGGGAAGTGAGAAAAGTGAATTTAACTTTCCTACTCTCCGTGACAGAGTTTGAGAAGGGATACAGGGGCTGGGAATGAGTGTTGGCTCGGCGACCTTACAATATGTTTCATTTAGGGCTAGCTGTGGAGGTTAAGTCCCTCTGTTTTGGAGTAATCTGTCCACCAACAATATCCTATCTTGTCAAATGTATTGTGCTCAGTAACAACTGTGTTCTCTTTTGTTTGGGTCTCTTCTTCTAGGCACAGCTAGCGTGCAGGCCTCAGACTGAGATGGGATATGGAACACACTGAAACCTGTGATTCTCTGGCCTTGCAACCGCTCTTACCTGGCTTGTGTTCCCCAGCTAACTCAGCAGTGGTTTAAAGAAAAGATAAAGTGAAGAATATCAGCTATGTTTAATTCTAGGGAGCAGTCAATTCTGGATCATCTAACAGTAGATGATTTGTTTAAGGATTTTTCCACATTGAGAGGGAAAAATTACGTCCTTCAACCAAGTCCTGTGTTTCCAATCCAAAGAGTAATTCATGGGGTTTTTCAGCAGAGCATGGAGGGAACTCTGCTACCTCTTAACCAGGTTATTTGAAAGCTTTATGTTGTAATTCAGTGAGAGGGCAATGCCATTCATCTAAGTCCATAATAATATGAGATCCTGAGGAATTCTGAGGAAATCAGCAAGAAAGCCACATACATGAAGCTCCGTGGAATCACCAGAGTCTTTGGGATAGGTCTCTGACCCCCAGGACGCAAGGCTTCCCCGACAGCCTCCTAGCTGTCGTTCCTGGCTCTGCCTCCTGGGCTCCTCCTCCAGCCACTTGAACTAGTGGCCTTCCCTGATGTGAGCTGTCATTTCACTTCTCCTTTGCATGCACTATCCCCTACGCCTAGAATACACCATGTAGGGTCCCAGTGGGGAAGAGATGGTGCACTCGAAAAGATGATAGAAGACAGTTCAAGGGACTCTTTTATAGAGGTATGGGCAATAAAGGAAAGTAACTACCCTGGGGCCAGAATCAGCAGGAAGCTGAAAAACTTGCCTCTTTTGGTAACTATTTCCTCCTCTCACTGGAATTCAAGGGGGCTTTGTAGGCTTGGATGGAGGAACACAGCTGCTGCTGAACCCTAGCTTGGCAGAGGCGGGGAGCTGGAGAAACAAATGCTTCTCTCTCCTCCTGTCCTGTGGACATCTCCTCTTAGCAATTTAAAACTGCAAGATAGAGAACAGGGCGGGTACAGTCCATAGAAGTCAAACTTCCAGACTGCAGAGCAGACAGAAAGACCTTAGAGATTGTGCTGGGCATTCTCCATTTGCCCCTGCAGATCCAACGGCCTTCCTCCCATTTGTTGTTTGAACAAACTCAGTGTCACGTATTTAGACCCGTGTAGCACATCCACTGTGCTGCCTTCCTTAACTTCCTCCAGGCCCTGCCTTTGCATGTCCCTACACACAGCCCCCGAGACATTGCTGGTCATTATATTCATTATTTAATAGTCATCTCCCCACTGAAGCGTGAGATTGCTGAGATCAGAGACTATGCCATATATATATTTATACATAGTTTTTTGTTTTCTCAACCCCTGTCCTACTGTCTTGTCTTTCACACAACTGACGGTCAAAAAATGTTTGACAAATTTAGAAAGATTGAAGAATATGAATTAAAGTGATCCCCCGAAGGTCTGTCTACCAAAACATAACTCCATCCCTTCCAAATAATGGAGACTGCACATTCATTTGGACCACGATTCACATGTTATGGATGTAATTGTAAGTCCCAGGAGTCACACACTGATGATCGTATGTGCCACATCTGTAGTAGTAGTTCACATCTCCATGCTCCAAACCCTGCCTGCCTAAAAATGTGATTCCCTCCAAATGACCCTTTTTCCTTGAGTAGTTAAGAATCCCCAAGTGTGTTTACAGGTGCCACATGAATGTCCCTAATTCCCTCCTTACTCCTTCTCTGGGACTTAAGGATCCAAAATGGAGTCACTCCTCCAGAAGTTCTAGGTTGGGATTTGTCTCATGGATGACCAGGGTCACTGCTTGCCGCTTTGCAGTCCCGCTACTTCTGCTTTGACCACTTTCATCTTTCTGCTGTCACCTGGCCACCCCCTGGGCATTGCCCTAGCTGCTGCCCATATTCTACCAGTTTTTCTCTGACTGACTGTGTCTACACCACCCCCAGGAGCTGGGACTATGCTATTGATGGTGCCCCACCTGCTGCCGAGACCACTGGCCTCCACACTGCCACAAGGTCCTGTTCATACAGCTCCAACTTCCTCTAACTCACCAGTCACCATCGCTTCTCTTCCCTGCCATTCACTGGGGAAGTCCTTTCTGCTTTGCCTGACCATATCTTTCAGAAGGGCTTCAAATCCCAGAGCTATGGGGCCTCTAAGAACAAAGCTCTCTATTCCCCATCCCTCTCCACAGAGCTCCCAGGCACTCTGGGGTGAAGATGATTGTATCTGGGTGGGCTGTGAGGGCACCTCAACCCCAACCCAGAACCAAAGTGTCAGCTCCTCTTGCTCAGTTGGCCACACTTGACAAACTTCTTCCCTCAAGGTGATTTTTCTCCAAAGGTTCAATTTCCATTTCCTGTAACTCACTTCTTTTTTGAGGATGTCTAGCCTACCCAGTGAGACTGTAATGTCTGAGCCCTGATTGTACATAGGATTCAAGTTCTTTGATGTGGGTCTACAGGGTTCCATCAAAGTCAAGGAGAATTAGTGGGTATTTGTTTTAAATATCTTCAAGTACTCTAGGATAATTAAGAAAGTCACTGAACATCTATGGTAGGAGGCTTTCTATCCAGAAGATCCAACAGATTTTTTTAGGGAGTGGTGTTGCTTCACCCCGCAGGCTATCCAAAGAGTTTTACACTCAGCCCAGATAAGACACCCAGTGACATCTGGAAGGGATAACAGTTTTTAATCCTATACATATGACATGATTTTATGAGACATGGCCAGGCCTATGCAGGCCCAGGGAAGGAAGACTGGTGCTGCAAGACTGGAGTTACAGGGTGACAGGGTGGCCCTTGGGTGCATACCTGGCCTGTCCCAGGGCACTACTGTATAATAAGTCTGCAAGCTTGTGGGTCCTGGGCCGCCAACACCACAGAGTCCTAATGCCAGCTGGACCACTGATTTTCATGGAAGGAACCACTCACTCTGCTTTTTTACTTGTGTATGTTATTTGCACTTCTCTTGTTTGCTGGTTTGGTAGGAAAGATAAGTGAAAACTAACAAACTGAGGTAGATTCGTTTTTCTTGTCCAGTTTCATAACAGGCTCAGGCCTTCCAGTGTGACCTGTCTTTGCCGTTTTCTGTTGGTTCAGTCAAGTCATCAAAGCTCTGTGGTGCATTTTGATGAGTGGAAGAGATCAAAAATATTCAGACACGTGGGTTCTTCCAAGCAGGCCAGAGCTCAGGTTGCAGGAGGAGGCAGAGGAAAACCATAGGGCTTGGAGCACACAAGTCCCTAACCTGCCAGGTGTCATTTAATGACGTAGGAAATAGCGAGAGCAGCTTTTGCCCTGCATCTGCCTCTCAGGCTCTAGATGATTGAGGGTCAATGAGTGAAAGGCTCTAGAGGTGCTGTTTTGCAAAATGTATACACAGGTGTAAGGATCATCTGGGAACATTAGGAGTACAACAGAAGGAAGTTGGAGAAAGGGATCCATGGCACTAATAATATGAATTAGAGGCAGTGATGAGCAACTTTTGACCATTTTCCAATCTTAACCAAGACTGACGACATAGGGGAGTGTTAGAGACACAGACTTAACTCCTTAAGTGACACGGGTGTGGGTCCTAACTGGTCCTCATTAGTTATAGGTCTGTGAACAGACTGATTCATTCTTCTAAGCCTCAGATTTTTCGCTGATTAAAAATATCTCCTCAGGAGGCTATACATGTATGGGGATGGGGTACATATGAAATCTTTGTGAGTGAACCCTCAGTTTTTCTGTGAACATAAAACTGCTCCAGTGCAGTGATTAAAAAAAATAAATCAGTAATTTAAAAAAAGAACAATTTTTAAAAGTGACTCTAAGAAATAAAGTCTTAATTTTTAAAAATCTGCATAGAAAGATCCATTTTAATTAACGATATTGGTGACATAAAGTATCTAACAAATAACTGGTATTCAGTGAATGGTTTGGGAGGAGAAGATGCAGTCGGTCGTGTTTCTCATGTACACTTGTCCCCAGTCTTTTATTAAGTTCCAAAAGGGTGAAGGACTTTGAAAGCTGTGGAAGCGGAAAATTCTCTTTTGCGGTGTGGATAATAGGATGAATGAGAGTATACTGATAAATCCCAAAGGCAGCACACATAAAGCAAATATGCTAAAAGCTTAGATTCAGGAGCCAGGCTGTCTGAGTTCAAACCTCAGTTCTGCCACTTGCTAGATCTGTGACTTCAGTCAAATTGCTTAACCTCTATGTGCCTCAGTTTCCACATCTCTAAGTTGAAGATAATAATCATATCTTTCCTAAAGTGTTATTTAGATAATTAAATGACTTAATATTAATATACATAAAGAGATTGGAGCAGTGTGTGGCCTTTAGTAAATGCTATATATGTTTGCTATTATTATTATTATTACTATTACTATCACTCCTACCCTTATTTATACCTTCTAAATAACTAGACAGTGCATTGACATGAAAAGCATTCAATAACATCTGCTAAAATGGTTTCTGAAGGAAAAAATGAGGCAGTTTGATGGTAAGCGACAAGGCTTGTGCTGTCCATTAAAAATGATAGTGATTTTTAGCCCAAGAAACAAGACTGAAGAAGAAACTGCACAGAACTACATTAGAGAGAATGCCTTTTTGACCTCTGCTTAAATGATAGGCTTCTGCATCCAGAGAAATTAAATCCTCCTGCTACCACTTGCTGGATCACTAAACCCCTCGAGGGGCGACTTCCGTGCCTTTATCGCTGGCCCTGCTTAGAGGCCTGTGGACTGCAGCTGGGGAGAGGGAGCTCTGCCGATGCGACCCGGACTCAGCAAGGGCAGCTTCACTGTCAGCGGCTTCATATATTGCGGCTTCACTACTTTAAAAGGTTTTTTTTTTTTTTTAATCACTGCACTAGATGAGTCAAGAAAAGAAAATGTGCACCTGTATTTCAGGATTTCTAGTTCAGCCCACCCAGGCCTGGCACATCATGCCATTTCTTGGTAGATCTGAGCTGTGAGATGCAAACCAAGCAAACCGCATGCCTGTGGAAAGGCTTTTCTTCCTGCCCTCTCCTCACTCGTTATTTCTTACTGTCTTTTGTGCACCAGTTACACTGTGCCTTTTCTCTTTGTGTTTTTATGGCTGCTGGGGTTCCTTTCAGAGGAATACCGTAAGAGCGAAGAAATTAATGCATCAAAGGATCTCAAGCAGAAAAATCCATCTGACCTGGTGACAGTTGGTAAGCATTAGAGAAAAATCTCATTTACTTGAAAACCATAAGTTTGGCAATTTCATTTCAGCTTAACTTTGCTGTCCTTTCCAAAGCTCCGGGTTCAATCAGAGAGGAGAGGAAAAAGCAACTTCACTGAATTTGGTCAGAGAGAAACTTTGAAACTCACGGCAAGGCTGTTGAGATATATGTAAGAAAAATATCTCATTGTTGATCCAAATCGGACTTCCTGATGCCCTATTGCGTTTTAATGAAAACTTTAAACCGTGTCCCAGATTTTCGTTCCCAGCTGATGGATGAGGACTATTGGTCCATAGGAAGGCACAGATTTTTTTCTGCCTTTTTCTAGTTCTGGCTGCTTTATTAGATGCTTTATCTCAACCACTTACAATTGTTTTATGATGAAAGCTGCATTCCAGCTCATCTCGAAGTGGAATGTGCTTTTCCACATGGGCAGGGCCCAGGAAGAATGTCTATCTCAAGAGAAGAAAAGTGGAATTTGTCAGTGATGCAAACCAGACAGGAAGGGGAGGAAGGGACCTCTGGTTATTCACAAAAGAATTCTAAGACAATGAAAAGTGAGCCCGACAGATTCAGTCAGCAACTGAGGTCATCTGCCTGCCATTCAGCAGATCTTGTCTCCAATCACAGAGCAGATAGAACCAGAGGCCGGGATGGGGCAGTGTGCTCTGTGCTTTACAGGTAGTGACAGATACTAAAGGTTTCATTAGGCAGAGTGATGATGCCTCTTTCTTGGAAGACCTTTGACCCGAGTTATGGTCTTTGTATCTTCAGGCTCCCACCAGCTCCAAATTTAACTCTTCCTGGCAGGCCAGAGAAATGAGTCCATTCTTCTTAATCTAATCAGTCCGATTTAAGAACTGAAACTAGAGCTAAAACATTCCATTTCTATGAGAAAGTCCAGTTTAGCATTGCTCTTCTATGATGTTACCATCTTTCTGGGGTATTGTACCTTCCTGAGCAATGTTTTCTAGAAAAGACTTTTAAAAGAAAAAACAAAAGATTTCATAACAAACACATAATCTATTGTGCAGTACCTCTGAGGCCATATCTAATTGTGGGGTGAGAGTAGGGGCGGGGGAGACGAAGAAATAGCCCATTTTTGTTTATTTTTTAACATGTGGTTTGAACCTAAAAGTCAACTAATTATTGATTATATAATTGTGTAACTATAAGGTACTTAGGCCTAGTTTAGTTTTTATGGTATGCCAAAGAGTTTCAATAGTTTTTGTTCATAAGTAGTTTAAAATTTATTTGAGGGAAACAAAATAATTTCCAATAGCAATTAGTGAGAAGACAATGTGATAATTAACTATGTTTTATACTGTCAAAATAAAGTGCTGAAGAGTCAAGCACTACTGAGAACAGAGTTGCATAGAATAAGGTGTTAATTGCATAGTGGATAAAAGGCAAAAGCAGGCACAGAGAGTTGACGATGGTACCGCTCCGTTAGGAGACTACTGGGGAGGCAGCTCATGCAGTGCTCACAAAATCTTTTTCTTGGTTGCGTCGCACAGCCCTGGGAATAGTTTGTGGTTCCTAATATCAGTTCCTATCAGCTACCTTGATGTCTGGAAGAAAAGGAGTATACTAATATTTCTATGTGTTAGGCTGAACTTGAGTGTTACTGGTAGCTTTACCATGGGGAAAGAGGCATTAATTTCAACTTTTATCGATAGCTTTCACCCCACTAACTCAGCTCACCCTTTTCTCTTAAAAAATGTTTCTGGCTTTTCCTAAAATGTCTAACAACGTTCACAAGGACTAGTGACGGGGGCGGGCGGCGGGGGGGGGGGGGCTTTTAAAAAGTGTAGCCTTTAGTACATGATTTCCTTTACCATCAACCACGTTTTTTCTTTAAGTGGCCTAAAGCTTGGGCTCTTCCTCTAGCACACTCAAAGCCCTGAGGCGTGTTAACATTTCCTTTTGAGTAACTAGGATTCTTATTCACTCTAGAGTGTTTCTCACTCTGTTATTGAGGAAGCTGAAGAAAACAAAGATAGCAATCTGAGTAATACTGCTCCAGGAGATCTGCCAGACCTTCGGAAAGAATTCTCACTAGTTGATGCTCAGTGCTACCAAGACCACCAAGGACTGTCTCTTACACCAGTTGTTTCTTAGACTATGCCTCAACTCATTCCCTTTGTCATCTATTTGATCAGGGGTTTCTTAGTAAACTTGGGTTTGTTATAAAGGATCTATGAGATTTCTGTAAAAATTTTAATTAATCTTACATTTCTAATTTGCGAACTGGGTGGGAAAAAAGTTTCTCGGGTGCTTTTTGTCATCTGAAACTGTTAACGCACACGCAGAGTATTTGATGGGCCACCAGGGACCACCAATGTTCTTTGGAACGCACTACGTGAAACACGGCCATAGGGGTCCATCCAAGGAACGGGCTGCCTCGTTGGAAAGAGAACAAGATGGGGAATTGAATCTCTGGACAGAAGAAGGAAGCCTGGCCATGGAGTGTGGTTGGAAAGAGAACAAGATGGGGAATTGAATCTCTGGATAGAAGAAGGAAGCCTGGCCATGGGGTGTGGTTAGTTTTGTTGAAACTGGGAAAAGGAATGAGATGGTGGCAATACAATGTTCTAGAGATGGCAGAACCTCGATGGGAACGACTGTGCTGCGGAACTAGCAGCCAAGCAGCACAGACCTGGGGGTCCCAGTAAATTTCCCTTAGCTGAGCTCAGTGAGGGAGTGAAGGACTATTCAAGGGACTGTAAATGGTGCTATTTTTTTAGTCCTTAAAGGCCTATGAAACAAGGGAAAAACTCCTCCACTTTCCCGGATGATGTAAGCTTGGGTTCTGGTAAGATCCGAGAGTGGAGACGCAGCCCTGATAATCAAACTTCTCATCAACCTTGATGAGAGTGGAAGGAGTGTTAGAAAAAAATTGAATTTTATTTAGAAAAGTTAGGAAATATAAATGCTATTGCATTCCAGAAGTCATGGGCAATTCTCTTAAGAAGTCTTCAACAGAAGATCACTGCAAAAAGACCTACTTCCGTCAGGATGTGGATTCTCTTGTTTTGTTTGAGAAGTGGCTTAACAGGCAAAGCAAATTTAAGAAACAAAAATGCAAGCCAAATAGGAATTACCTAAACCACAGTTCCATTTGGTAAAGGGAAAAAGAAAATCTTAACTAAATGTGTGTTTAGTGGAATTCATCACTATTTCTAAGCAGAGGTGACCAGCAACACTGAATACTTTGGATTTTTAATAACTGAATATGGGGCCCTTCAAAGACCCTTAGTGCACCCGAGCACTCCTGTGTGCTTTCAACGTACATCATACCCAACATAGTACAATGAACTGACAATACACATGTAACTAGATGCATACAGAAATGTAAGAGTTGAGTTGTAGTCACAGGTTCCCATGTTACATTAGACAAATATTATTATTATTATTTTTAAAATCATCACTCAAGGATATTTTTATTGATTCTAGAGAGAGGAAAGTGGGGAAGAGAGAGCAAGAGAAACAGTGATAAGTTGCCTCTGGTACATGCCCCAACTGGGGATCAAACCCACATCCTAGGTAAATGCCCTGACTGAGGATGGAACCCACAACCTTTTCATTATACAGGACGATGCTCCAACTAACAGTCACCTGGCCAGGATTAGAAAATATTAGTTTTAATTTTGTGAATATCGTTTTTATATTTGGAAACAATCAATTTATTTTTTCACATCTCAAATAGTTCCACAGGCCCTTGGAATCTTGAAGGCACCAGGTGATGGTACCTATGGTGATTAATGGATTCAAGGCCCTGACCACATGAAGAACTAATGACCACATGTGTGCTTCCCATAGCAACTGACTTGTCCGCCTGCTACTCCTAAAAGCAGCAGGGAGGGGCCTTAAGCCAGTGCCAGATTCTATCATATAATGTGACACAACCCTTTCCTTTCCAGAAGAACTACAAACACATTTCATTTCAGTGGAAGCAATGTAAGCAATCTTGTCCCTGAAGTGTCTATACAAGCTTAAAAAAAAAAAAACTTTTAATACTGGTACAAATAAATCAAACCAGTGATGATTTTTTATGTCTTCAAATACAAAGGCATTATTATTTGATAAGGTATATTTTATAAGTATATGAAATTTCTCCTTTTTAATTGGCCAGTTTGAGGTAGCTTGAAACAGGGAAATATTGGCAAGAATACCGGACATTATGACTGGGAAAATGAGTTTTGTTTCTCCCACTGAGGAGTTGTGGGGGCCTCGCTGCATGTCCTGCCAGGCAGGTCTCAGTTACTTTTGCTGTGTAGTGAATGATTTGTAGTGAGCAGGTATTTTCTAAACTTCAGTCATTTCCAAAGTACTTTCATTATTTTTGCCACATTTGCATGATATTAAGCCAATGATTTGGTGATACTTTTCTTTATATAAATTCCATTCTATACTTTAAAAATCTATTTTGAAGAGACTTCTGCTTCTGGTCAAGATGGGATAACAGGGAGCAGATTTACCCTCCCACCTGAAACAAGTGAATACATAAACAGATCATAGGAAACAGGTGTTTTCAAACATCGAACATTAGACAATGAAGGCCAGTGTTATCTGAGAGAGAGGATACAAATGGGGTCAACCCTACAATGGCCCCAGCTTATTTCCTCAAAAATGTTTCCAGATGTGGTGCAGGGAGCGGGAACCCTGGCAGAGCCTGGCAGTCTCCCTGAGTTGAGTCAGGGAGGCCAGCATCCTGGAGAGGAAATAGTCACATAGAGAGTGAACAAGAGACCTGAAGAACTTTCTCTTCAGTATTCAGCTTAGTACTGCTCAGTGCCTGCATGAGGGCAAACTACTTGAAGCTGAGGAAAGAACCATCTGAAAGTATTAGAGGGAATAATCGGTAAGGATCATTAGGGCTGGAAATAGTAACTATTCACATAGTCAGACTGCATAATTCATGGAGATTCAGGTGCTCAGAAGGGTGTTGGCTTAGTCACGAGAAAAGTTAACCCTAGATTAAACTTTACTCTGGTCTCACCTAAAAAAGCTTAAAAGTAAAACCTGACAGGATCAAACGGTTTCCAAGTAACTTAACTGTGTCCCAGAGCAAAGTTTAAGAATATCTTTTTTAAAATACAAAAATATCCAGCACCAAACAAAATAAAATTCCAATTTTTGGTACCCATTCAAAAATTACCAGGCATGCAAAGAGGGATAGTGAGGAGGGAAAAAATTAAAACAATCTGACACAGATCTTAGAATTTACAGACAAGGGCATTAAATCAATTACTATAACTATTATGCATATGTTCAAAATGCTAGGGGGAAGACTAAAAATTGTTAGTAGAGAAATGAAGGATATGTAAAAGATGCAAATTGAACTTCTAGAGATGAAAACTAAAATGTCTGAGGTGAAAAATATACTGGGTGGAACTAATGTTAGATTGGACATTACTGAAGAAAAGACTAGTGAACCTGAAGACATAGGAATAGAGACTATTCTAAATGAAACATGCAGGAGAAAGAAAAAGAGAAAATAATGGCTCTGGCTGGTGTGGCTCAGTGGACTGGGTATCAGCCTGTGAACCAAAGGGTCACTGGTTCAATTCCCAGTCAGGGCACATGCCTGGGTTGCAGGCCAGGTCTCCAGTAGGGGGAGATCGAGAGGCAAACACACATTGATGTTTCTCTCCCTCTCTTTCTCTCTCCCTTCCCCTATAAATACATAAATAAATAAGTAAATAAATAAATCTTTAAAAAAGTAATGAAGAGAGTTTCAGTGGGTTTTGAAAAACTTCAAACAGTTTAATAAATGTGAAATTGTGGTCCCTGAAGGGGCAGGGGAGGAGACAGGAAAAAATATAGAAGCGATAATAGCTGCAAAATTTTCAAATTCTGAGAAAACTATAAAGCCACAGATACAAAGAGCTCAAAAAATCAAATCACAAGAAACAGAAATAGAACTACACTAAGGCACATAATCAAACTGCTCAAAAACCAGTGATAAGATAAAATCTTCAGGAATAAAGATATATTACATGCAGAGGAACAAGGAGGATGGCTACAGATATCCCATAGGAAATAGTGCAAAGGAGAATATCCTTAAAGTACTAAAAGGAAAATTGCCCACATAGAATTCTATACATGATAAAAATGTCTTTTAAAAGTAAAGGCTTTTCCCCCAGACATAGAAAGGTGGAAAGAATTTCGTTGCAGACTACCAGTAGAACCACAGTACAAAAAATTTTAAAGTCTTTTTGATGGAAGGAAAATGATACTAAGTATAAATATGCATCTATACAAAGGAGTGATGAGCCGCAGAACTGGTAACTCCATGGGTAAATATAACCTTTTTCTTATTATTGATATATCTTTAATAAATAATTGACTACTTAAACAAAAAATAATAATGTAATGTGGGGTTCAAATGCAGATGGAGGTCCAAAGTGCAAGAACAAGAGCACAAAGCCTGGAAGGGAAAAATAGACCCATGCTGTTTTTAAGGTTCTTAAACGTGAGATGGTATTGTATCAATTCAGGATAGACTTTGATAAGATAAAGATGTATACTATAAACCCTAAAGGAACTTCTTTTAAAATGAAACAAAGAGATATATCTAAATAAGTGAACAGAAGAAGTAAAGTGGGATCATAAAACATAATTCAAGAGAAGGCAGAAAAAGAGGAAAATCCATTTCATAATGATAAAAGGGTCACTTCAACAAGAGACTATATCAATCCTAAATATACATGTAATAACAGAGCTCCTTTCAAAATATATGAAACCAAAACTGACAGAACTACAAGAAGAAATAGACAAACCCACAGTGATGGTCGTAGATTTCACCGCCCTTCTCTCAGTAATTGATGGAGCAACTGGGCAGAAAATCAGCAAGAAAACTTTACCACCACAGCAAACCCACCTGCCCGGATTGGCACTTACAGACCGTTTCATCCATCGGCAGCGGAACACACATTCTTCTCGAGGACACCCGGAACGCTTGCCAGGAGAGATCATACTCTGGGCTGTAAAACAAGTCTCAATAAATTAAAAAGGATTCAATTCATACAGTGTGTTCTATGACCACAAAAGAATTAAAATAAAAATCAATAACAGGGTGATATCTGGACAATCTCCAAATATTTGGAAAACAAATAACATACTTTTATATTACTAATGGGCCAAAGAAGAATTCCAAAGAGAAATGAAAAAGTGTTTTGACCCAAATTTTTGGAATTCCATTAAAACAGTACTCGGGAGGGCATCTGTGACACTTAACCCCTATGTTAGAACAGAATAAAGATCTCAAATCAATGACGTCAGCTTCTACCTAAGAAACTAAAAAATGAAGAAGGAATTAAACACTAAATAAGCAAAAGGAAGGATTAGGTTTTATCCCGGCAACAGGTAGCTGTGTGACCTCGGGAAGCATTATCCTCTTTGGAAACGATATCAGGGTTTACCAAAGGCTGAGTCTGCAGCACAAGAATCACAAGGGACCTTATTAGAAACACTAATTTCTAAGCCCTGACCCAGATCTAGGGAATCTAAATCTCTGCGTAGCGTTTGAGAACCTGTGCATTTTAAACGCAGAAGTGATGGGACTGTTCTGGGCATGGTGGGGCCTGTGTCCTCCTCCTTGCTGTCTCACTGTTCAGTGACATGACTTCTGAGGGGATGCAAGCTAGGAAGGCTCAGCCTTGGACAGGAAGGCTCGCAGCTTCAGTGCGACCTCTTGCCCCTGTAACTCGAGTCACCAAGTCATCACAGAAGACTGTGGACCTGGAAACTGAGCGCATTAGCAATGAGCAGGACCGACTAATGAGAGGTATCATCTTCCAATGTCATAGAAGCCTCAGAGGTTCTTGGTTGCTTCCTCAGCAGGTGAAGGAGTTGACTACGACTGAGGGTGGATTCCCAGCCCTTCTAACTGTGTGGGAACTCTGGAAGTGATTTAATTTGTTTCATTTTCATTTCATTTCTGCTCCATAACTTACTTCTTTAATCATAAATGTCTTCATGTATCTCTTTGAACAACCTCAACAAATTTATGCTGACATCTTTTCAGACTGTTCTCTGAAATGAATTTCATTTGGAGTGAATTATTCTTCCGAGTCTCTTGTTTCTTGGCTGTCCTACCCAAAATTAGTCCTTCTTCCTATTCTTTGGAATTTTAGTTTACGGGCTCTTTTCAAGTATCCCCTCCAAACATTTCCCTCCCTCACAGTTTTGGGGGCTCACCCTACCTAGCCCAGCCCTTCCCTTCTTGCACCAGAACCAGGCTTTACAATTCAGCTGTGGACGTAGTGCCCCTAGGGGCTATGTAGGGAGATGGCAGCTGGCTCAGTGCCTGTCTCTGTAGGCTCACAGCTTCATCGGAAGCCATAGTCCCAGTAGAGAGGAGAGCCCTGCCTGCCTCTGGCATCAAACAGGAAGCCTGTCTCTGCTCTGAGCTCATTCACATTGAGAACTCCCTGTCCAACCGGGACCAAGCTCCCAGGCACCTCGCCTACTTCCAGAGGCCAGGCAACCCACAATTTATGTCTTCCTTTTGTGTCTGGTCCATGGAGACAGTTCTCTTGTACTAGAGCCTAGTTGCGTCTTCCTGGTTTTCTTTTGTTCCTTCCTTCCTTCATCCCGCCCTCCCTCCATCCCGCCCTCCTTCCCTTTCTCCCTCTGTCTGTCTCCCTTCCTGCCTTTTAAATATTTCATCTGTCATTGCTATGTATTCAGAGCAGAAAGGTGAACTTACTGACTTTTGATCATTATAAAAGTCTGAATTAATTGATTTGAAATGGTAAATAAATGACATTTCTTCCAACCCCAGGTCTCAGGAGTATGATCTACATCCTCTGCCATGATTGACTCCTATTATTCCTCCACTTGAAAGAGCCTGAGAATTTCTGTCTTCTACCAAGACTGTGGTATTATACAAGTTGGTACTTATTGATTTGCTGAAAATGTTACGTGTGTGTGTCTGTTCTCCAAGATAATCTGCTAACTACTTAAAAGCAGGGACCATGACGTATCAATAAAGTTATTCCTTAAGTGACACATTCTCTGTAGCCAAACACCGAAAGCTTCAGTAAATATAAGTTATTAGATTCATTTACTCCATTCATCTCAAATTTCCTTAATTCCACCATTAAGTGGAATTATATATAAATATATAAAAATATTTATATATCCAAATGTAATGTTGAAATATAAAAGTGGACAGCTATATACAAGTCACAAATATGTACATATTTGACATTTTCAGGCTTTTATCTTTTCCTCCTATGTGCTTTGAGTGTTAGTACCTACTGACCTTTCAAACTGAAAAATATTGTACAGTTGTGTACTACCCACGTCTCAGTGACACGGAGAGAGGCCCAGGAGGGGCCTCCAGCCCTGCCCGTCAGGAAGCCAGCTATCTGTGACCGGAGAGCTAGCGCATTCTTTCTCGGAACAGGTGTTAGCCCAGCCCAGCCAGTCAAGAGCCTGCAGGGTCTCTACTTTTGGGAGTTAAAGAGGCAGCCTGTGTGGGGTCCCTTCTCCTTCCCCACAAACTCATTTGTTACTGGGGATACACGCCCTTCAGGAATCTTTCAGTGCTCTTCAAACAGTGGGCAGGAACAATGCACCTGACCTTGTTCAAAGACAGGGGTTGCACTGCCTCAGGCAGAGAGTGCAGAAATACAGAAAATTACATCTTTCTCCAGACCTTTTTACTTTGTCGCATAGAAAGGCTCCTGTTTCTGTCACCAAAACACTTATTATTTCTCCCCTTTTTCTTTCCACTTCAGTAAATTAACTAATACACACCATTGGTTGTTAATGATTCAGCAATAAGAATCTGTGCTTTGATAAAAGCCAGGCAGTGGGAAAAATGCAAAACTTTCTATCCTTTATACTTTAGATCATGTTTTACCTCTGAGAAGAATGTCTTTTATACCCCCTCACTGAATCAGCCATGAACTTTGTGCAAAGTGTGTTTTATCCTGAAGAAAGGCTCTTTGGCGAGTGGCGTTTGCTCAGAGGGAACAAATGCCTGCAGGATATTCTCACCAGGTGGAGGGAGCTGATGACAAGATGTGACATCTGCAGAAGAAATATAGTCAAGCACGTTAGCCACCCAGTGCTTCCCAATAGACACAAGACTCACTCACAAAACAGCAGCCCCCCACCCCCGCCAATGGTACTAATTATAAAATGGAGAGAGAGATATGAAGTCTGCGTAAGGCCACCACTCCCACTGCGTACTCATGAAGTTCCTGGCCTAGAGCGACAAAGCCCATCATTGAAGAACTCCATGATAGGACATGTGTGTTCATGTATTTGTGAGAAAATGAAGGATACGTAACAAAAAAGGTAATTTTCTAAGTAATTGAAATGTTATCTTTATACTCTAGGTTTCCTTTCAAGTTTCAGCTTAGGCTTATAAATATAAACTAGAAAGTTACTATACTCCTAAATCCCTGTAAAAGGGACTTAAAAGCTGATTGGCAGATTTGAAAGATTTGTATGAGTTGGGGGTAGACCACCAGGAAATGCTTTAATATTTGTTTTTCAAGTACATGCTCAAAGGTGAAATATATTCATGTGTGTGAGAGTAGTCACAGAGAAGAAAATACTACTGAATGGGTTTGCCAAAAGATTTAGATTCTAAAAATGGGAAACTTGAAAGGCAGGGGCCCAGGGCTGCTGGACTTGGAAGGGGCTTGGGGGAATTCAGCGACCCAGTCTCTGACGCCAGGGAAATAAAGTCTTTGTGATTCGTTGCAACGAGGCCATACTGGAGTAGGATGAGCCCTAATTCAGTGACGGGGGTCCTGTCTAAGAAGAGAGCGCAGAGGAGACAGAAGACAGACAAGGGGAAAGCCGGGGCACGATGGAGGCAGAAATTGGACTGACACACCGACAAGCCAAGGAATGGCGAGCATCGCTGGCCACCACCGGAGCTGGGAGGGAGACATGGAACAGACTCTCCTTCAGGGCCCTCCAGAAAGGTACCTTGACTTTGGATTTCTACCCTCTGTGAAAGAATGGGTTTCTGTTGTTTTAAGCCAGTCACCTCGGGGTGCTTTGTTACGGAAGCCCGAGGAAACCAATATGAAGTAACATGTCTACTAGGCTTCTGATATGTGAGTGGGGAAAGGGTTGACATCTGAGCTTCAGAA
Source organism: Micronycteris hirsuta (assembly GCA_004026765.1). NCBI lineage: Eukaryota > Metazoa > Chordata > Mammalia > Chiroptera > Phyllostomidae > Micronycteris > Micronycteris hirsuta. Next base: position 81,458 of record PVJI01003422.1, read on the forward strand.
GATACACTTTTTTCACTGAACCCCTTGTTTTCAGCATGCCAGTTTTTGTTTGTGCTTACCTTTGAATACTTCAAACAAGTGAGGTGATGCATATATGGAGGGAGGGGTGTTTATCACATTATTTCAAGTCTGTATATGAATGAAGTTTTTATAACAAAACTGAAATTAATAGGTGTCCATAGAGAAATGAGAAATACTGTATTTGTGTGACAAAAACAGGCTACCATAAAACCGGAAGAGAGGACTAAAAAGAGCTCTCAGAAATGAAAAATAGATTAGCAGAAATTTTAAAATATGATAAAAGGATTGGAAGGTAAAGTTGAAGAAATTTCTTTGAAATGAGAACAAAGACTGAAGATACGAGAGAGGAGATATGAAAATTAGGGGATAGGTTTACGAGGCCCAAAATCTAGTGGGCATATCATAAAGAAACAACATAGAGAGCAGAGTATGGGAAAATTTCAAGTCAATCCAATTCCCCCAAACTGAAAAACACGAGTTCCACCACTACCGCCATTGTTAGGGAACATAGTATGGTGAGTGAAAACAAGATTAATGACAAGGCATCATTGTTGTGGTTTTAAAACATGTGCTCAGAGTCTTTGACACCTCTCTCACCAAACTATGGAATCTAGTGATTCCAAAATTGACTGCCTCGAAGCAGTACATTTTGGCAAAAGTGATGCTGCAATGACTCCTGAAGCTAAATCCCAAAAGGCAACATGTCACAAAGGGCTTCCACCTGGCTGTCTCTTGGGACATTCACCTTGATAGCCAGCCGCCATGCTCCGAGGAAGCCAGGCGGCCACTCCGGTGCAGGTGTTAAGGCCCAGCTGAGGTCGCAGAGGGCAGCCATGGAGCGGACGTCTGCGTGAGCAGACCTTCCGATGCTTCCAGGTGCCAGCTCTCCTCCCAGCTGCCCCTGCTGATGCCAAGAGGAGCAGACCCAAGCTGTCACTGCTCTGCCCTGCTCTGCTTTCAACACATTTTTGCATATGTTGTGAGGAAAAAAGTGAGGCGAATAGGAGGCCCCATGAAAGGGTTTTCATCTATTCAGAAAAATAGAATGAACAATCTCATAGAAAACCTGGAATATCTAATATTTGCTACTTTCCTGCATTGGCCTCTGTACCTAGTCTTGGGTCCCTGTGCAGTGATTTATTTGTAGAGCTTTTAAGATACCATGGTTAACTTGATATTTTCCCAGAATTTATGTTTAGTTTCTGAGTTTTCCTAGGCCTTGTCATGGTTCTTTTCATCCACTTGCCGCTTTAATATTCTTTAGGTATCTCCTTGGAATGTGAATTATTTTTCTTACTTTTCTTTAAGTTGCTTCATTTCAAGGACATTGAGGTTTTCATTTGGGTTTGTAAAAATAATTTGTTTAATCCTTTGGGCGACTTAGGTAAATTGATGTTTCAGTTTGTTTTTCTGTATATTCCACCAAAGTTATAATTCCTGGCTTCTACCTGCCCCTCAGATTTAGATAAAACTTGGTCTAAACTCTGATGCTAAGGGTGTAATATTGCTGAGCAAAGGTAATCGCACCTCGGTGAGTTGTACTACTACTTGGGTGAAACCAGCCGCGACTCTCTCTGGTAGGAAGACTGGACTGCATCAAACATCCATTTCCCCACTACTCACGGGACTGCTGCATGCCTCCTTCCACTAAGAAATATCACAAAAGTTACCTAAAACTGGGAATAAGGGGAGAGGTTGGCAGCACATCCTTTCAGGGCCACACACTGGGAAAGCCACCCAAAGGTTATCTGAGGAAATGTTCTTAGTTGCATTTAGTGTTTATAATTGATTAAAGGTCCCATGTTAACTTATGGATTTTTGTCTGGCAGAATATGCATAATTCTGTCCAGTGAAAAAGAAAACTCTTAGCCCTGGACAGGCAGCTCAGTTGGTTAGAGTGTCAAAGTTGTGTGTTTGATTCCTGGCCAGGGCACATACAAGAATCAACCAGTAAATGCATAAATAAGTGAAACAACAAATCAATGTTTTTTTTCTCTCTCTCCTCTCTCTCAAATAAATAAAAAAAATTAAAAAAAAATATAACCCTTAATTTATAGCTTATGGTTTATGACCCAGTTTTGTATCCAGCTATCTTATCATGATATTTCTTTATTAAATTGTGCACATAAACACACACAGTCCTACTTCCACTTCACAAATGCTCTCTAGGTTACTTTTACTATCTTCTTTCTTTCTTATTAACTAAGAAGTTGAATAAGTTTCATTTTATGTTTGTATATCAAACTCATTTTTTAACCTTTTGAGAATTATACTTTAGCAGGTATCTTCAATGCCTAAACCACAGAGAGCCTCGATGAGCTACCTTCAGAAAGTCCAGACCTCCGAGTTTGCTGGGTACAACAAGGATTTTATGACCTGAACCTCCTCCTCCTGAAGTGCTTTCGGGAAAGAGTGGTATTAAAGAGAGAGATAAAGAAGACATCCATAGGGCCACTGTCATTTAAAAGGCCAAGTTTTATAATACTTCCATATGTAGGACCAAGGACTGATTAAGTCCCATACAAATTCACCCGTGAGCTATCTGATCCTTTAGTAGGGAATTTTATACACAATTATGAAAGCCCTATGATTTTTTAAAAAGATTTTATTTATTTTTAGAGAGAGGGCAAGAGGGGGAGAAAAAACATCAACCAGTTGCCAGCCCACAACCCAGGGATGGGCCTGACCAGGAATCTAACCAGTAACCTTTTGGTTTGCTGGTCAGTGGTCAGTCCACTGAGCCACACTGGCCAGGGAAAAACCCTATGGATTTTTTCTGGGAGTTACTGGTTATATAGTGGCCCTATCCATATCCTCTCCCCTCAACAAACACACACATTGTGGAGGCTCTGAGACAAGGCTAGAGGGACCACCCACAACCACCCTATATTGGCAGCTAGAGATGCATCTGGCTATCATAAAGCAATGTAGAAACCCATAAACTGGACCTTTGAACTAAGTTTCCGGGTTTATCAAAGTTCACAAGGATGAGATAACCTGTCCTACCTGGGATCCTTAGAGATTTGGAAGTGGCACAAGGGGAGCTGACATCACAGAGAGGCCAGTCTTTTCCCATCTGTCTCACGGCCTCCCACTTACAGAAACCTCACGCGTAACCCCTCCTGCTGCATACTTCCTGGCAAAGAGGGTTTAGCCCCTCAGTTCCACAGACTGCTCCTCAGAGCAGCAACAGCACCCAACAGGTCCCCACAAAAATCCGGCACATAACTTTTTCTTCATTTCATCAAACCTTATGAAGCTCCATGGACTTTAGTTAGGAGGTTTATTGCAAAGACAGAAAAATTTATTTGAATAGAAGAGGAAGAAGCAAGATGGGGAAGGAGTGAGCTTAGCCAGAGAAACCGAGAAGAGGATTGCAGAGATATAGGAATCAGAGGATGCGGGAGGGAGAAGGCACCCTGCCTGCCAGTTAGGAGTGCTGGGCATTTGATGGGCATTTTCCGGTCCCTGGGGCCACCTGTATAGACTTGAGAGGCACACCAAGCACCAAAGCCTGAGGCGTGGCCCAGCCCTCCCTACACAATGTCTAGGGAGCTCTTACTGTTATTCCTCCAGGGAACAGAAACATTGGTAGTATTTTTCTATTGGAGAATCTTTATGTGAAGATTCTATGTAGTTTTTCCTCCTCTACTTTCTTCTTTTTAAATTTTAAAATAAATGTTAGTATAGGGGTTATAAGTAAAAGGATCTTGCTTGTACATTTCCTTTATGTTTCTTAATATCAAAAGGAAATGATGTTAGCTGCAGGACAGAGTTCATCCTTTTAAACTGATTGGACACAGAGAAAGGTGACAAAGCTGTTACTTTGAAGATGACACATTTCATATCTATTTACCTTTTTTGGCCTTTGCAGGGAAAGGGTCCATAGCTGCTCTCTCTTTAGGGTGATTTAGCTTACTTTCCTAAAGTACCTTTAGGTAGGTTGGAAATGTGGTCTATAGGTTGGAAATGTGGGTTATAATATTAGCCACAGTTAACGACCCTTGCATGCTAATTACTAAATGAGCATGTTCTTAATTTGCCTTAACTCTTAGCTTTCAGAGCCACCATCTTCACTTCTCCATTATGATTGTTGCTTTTGGAGCATGTCATTCCCAATGCCACACACACACACAGTAGGGCCCCTCTCTCCAGGGCTATGGTGAGATATTCTAGTAGCAACTCTCAGCTCAGCGTTCAGGAACACTGTTACAAACTGTTCTTGCACACAGGTCCTGGGAATAACATATAAATGTCTGTTTAGGTGCTTTGCTTCGAAAACACTTCTCACATCTATTATCTCATTTAATTCTTAAAACCACCCTTTGGTGGCAGGCACTTTTTTTAGCACTATTTTATAGAGGAAAAAATTAAAGTTCAGGGAAGTTAAATTACTTGCCCAAATTCAATGTGGGAGAGTCGGAGGCTTGAACTAAGACTTCCTTACTTATTATTTATTATTTATGTATAATTATGTACATTATATACTATTATTCTTATTTTATTCAACTTATCATCTTTTGCTATTGTTTATTTTAATGTTCAAATTGTCCCGAATTTGGCCAGCGGCAGCCCCTTTAAGCTGCTCCTGTGTCCTTTCGACATGTCCCTCTTATTCTTTCAGCCTTTCTCTGCTTTCTGTCACAACACAATGTCCCAGGCTCATCTTGTCCTTTCCATCAAGCTCCAGCCCAGGAATCAGCCAGTTTTCTAAGGAGCTCTGGGCATTGTTGTGCAGGACAGAATTTAGAAACCAAGACCCCGTGCCGGGTGTGCTCACTGCACTTGGGTGTGATTGCTTCCAGACCCCTCAGTGAATAGAACTAAAGGGAAGTCTCTAATATTGGTATGCATACCTGTATCTGTATCTCTATATAAAAACGAACATACAACCATATACATATACTTTATATATATATATATATATATATAAATTTAAAAACATCCTCATATTGATACTGCAGATGCTAATTAATTACCTCAGAGTCCATTCTACTCTTCCTTCTTTCTGGATTTTTAACTCCCATCCCCAACAGTGGGGAACCTGGCAAATAGTCAATATGTTGTGGTTAATGTTTCCTGTCCCTCAGAGATCACTGCCTTTAGTTGTCTGATGTTCAGTATCTCAAAAATCATTACTTCTTACAGTTATTGTCCAGTTTTTGGTTGTTTTCGGTAGGAGAGTAAGTTCATTCCCTTTGTTCTATCATAACCAGAAGCAGAGATCTACTGATACTTTTGATGAAATTTTTAATGCCTTGTTATGAATATCTTCTGCATGGGCATATAATATCATGTGAGTTTGGCGTTTAATTCCTCAAGCATGCCTTCTGACGCCTCCTAGATTCCCCTGGTAACACTCTCATATGTCATACTTACTTCTTAAATCAATGACTTTGTCCCCCACTACACTGGGAGCTTAATGAGACGTGGCATCAGCTGTTTTTGTTTTGCACACCATTGTCTTTCAAGCCTCTAGTATTGCCTTTTGTTCAACAGGTATTAAGTAAATGAATGAATTTGCCCTGTCAGCAAAATTCATGCTATTCTTGTAAGACAGAATTTTAGGGAACTTTCACCCTTCCATACTTGATTATTCTATGTACCTTTACTGTGTTAATCTTATAACGCCTCTACATTTGCCCAACCTATCAGAACTGGACAATGTTGGCAAAGGGGCACTTTTGTGTTAGAATTGCAAGAGTGTGACTTTTGCCTTCCCCTTGAGAGGAGGGACTGGTGCTGGGATCCTGGCAGCTAGGCTCCAGGAGCCTGTGGCAGTCAAGGATCTCCCAAGGTGGGACAGCCAGATCCTGCACAGAGGGCACCGAGCAGAGACGTAAGGCGGAAGAACTGTCCAACCTTACTGGAGAACCCTGTTTTCTTGTTGAAAGTCATTTCTCCTTGGGACAAAGGGGAATATGGATAGTTATGACAACATCCAGCATATAGGACTAGGTATGGACTATTCCCAGTTGACTCTTCAAAAGACCACCAGAAAAACTTGTATATCAAGCAAAGCTAAACTCATTAGCTCTACAGCAATATATACAACACCTTCTGGACAGAATCTTAGTAGACACTCAAAGTTAGAAAATTAGGGAATGGCATCAGATACTGAACATACAAATGGACAATGGCCAGACCACATGTAACAATAGAAACCTGACCCACAACCTCCGCAGCACCCGGCCCAGGAACCCAAACCACAACTTTTGCAGCAATTGGCCCAAACTGGCCAGGACTAGTCAATGACTGACAGCTTCTTTAATTTTACCCCATCCCCCACCCCCGCAGGTGGATCAGACAGAGAAAGCCAAAGATGCTTCTCAGACCTATCAGACACGATGTCTTGCTTCCAGTTAACCCACCTGCAGATTCTCCATGACAACTTCCAATTAGAGCATACCTTAAGCCTTCCTTTTTAAATTTTTATTTGTTTATCTATAAAGCTTTATCATTCCTTTGCCTGTGCTTAGTCTCTGCCAAAGGCAACTGACAGTGGCTGACTCCCTTGCTGTAGCGAGCTTTGAATAAATATCCTCTGTTCTCATCTGGGTTCCCTTCATTTATTTCCACAGGTATTTCTGAGGTTTTTAGAGCCATGGCTTAGATTTCAAGGCAAGTCTTGAAAAGCAGGGGCTGGTTGGAATGGGCAGAGTTTATGACATAATACTCTTGGAAGGCATAGCGAAGTGAGAGGCTTGAAGTTCTCACTTGATGAGAAGTTAGCCTTGAAATGCAAGTGGTTTCATAGGCTCACAGTCGTATTTTCCAGGAGCAGGTATTCCTTAGCACAAAGAGCTAGGCTAGTTTCCTTTGGTCTCAGTAATATTTAACATAAGAAGGGAAAAGTATGCCTGGTACCAGAATTGGCAAACATGAGGACAGGGAATGATGTTGGTTTCAATTCTTGCGATTGATTAAGAAAAAAATGTTCATTTTGAAGTCCATCCTTGCTTTTTTTATTCTTTACCCAATCTAGACAACATCATCAGTCACTTCCTTGTTAGCATAAAACCTTCCTTAGCCACTGTCTTGTTGTACCAGCCCACAGAGTGCTAAACCTGGATTAATCCTACAATCTGTGATGAAATTGTTTTCCATCTTTATTTTCGAAAGCTGTCTTGTTGGTTGGTAGCTATATGGATAAGTGAACTCAGAAGAGTGCTGAGGCCAAGTTAGGGTTCAGAAGGAACAAGCACATGATCGTTCACAGTGACTGCTGTGGGCACTAGTGGAGTAGTGAAAGTTTAACTTCTATATTCAAGTCTTAAACATTCATATATCTATTGATCTTTGGATCTGCATATCCAACTACCCACTGGGTAACTTTATGTGGATGTCCTACAAGTACCTCAACCTGTCCATGTCTATGCTTGAAATTATAATTGCTCTCCCTCACTAAAGTTTGCCAGTGGATCCGTCAGATTGGTCTCGTGGTTCTTGTCAGCGGTGTTCTGGGCAGCACTACTGTGGTTCAGATTAGCACTCAATTCAAGACAAACGCTCTTTGCAATCTGGCTAAGGAAGTTTGTTCTGATTGTGGAATTATAGGCATTAGCAATGGGGATGAGGAAATCCGACCTCCTAAAATCTTACCTATTTCACCTTTCTTGGCCGAGTACAGAAGTGAGGTCAGAGGCAAAAAGTTAACTGGTACTTGATTGTATCAGGTACAGCAATAAAAGGTAATGAAACACTTAAAACTTTTGGATTCATTCTTTACAAATCTTATTTAGCTTACATATATATCTGCCCACCTCCCTTGACTTCCTTTGTTTAACTTCCAATATTTTCATTATCTGATGGTTATTAGGAAAGAGCTTTACTTATTTGAGCAATTAGTGTTAATTCCATGTACGATGATATCTGAGTTTATGCAAAAAATGCTCCCTGATAGAAACAAGGTATAAAGCTGATTGATGTCTTAACACAAATGGGAAGGTTCTCTGCTGGCAGCCAGGATTTTTTTAAAAAATTATTATTTAGGTACATTTTATTGATCATGCTATTACAGTTATCCCAATTTTCCCCCTTTGCTCTCCTCTGCCCTTCTTTCCAGGAATCCCCACCTTAGTTCATGTCCATGGGTCATGCATATAAGTTCTTTGGCTTCTCCATTTCCTATACCATTCCTAACTGTTCCCCCGGCCCCGCACCCTGGCCTATTTTGTACCTACCAATTATGCTTTTTAATTTCTGTACCTTTCCTGAAGTGCCATCCTCCTCCTCCTCCTTCTCAGCTGATAACCCTCCATGTGATCTCCATTTCTGTGATTCTGTTCCTGTTCTGGTTTTTTGCTTAGTTTGTTTTTCTTTTGTTTTCAGATTCAGTCATTACTAGCTCATAGTTTTGATTTTCTTCTTTTCTTAAATAAGTCCCTTTAACATTTCATATAATAAGGGCTTGGTGATGATGAACTCCTTTAACTTGACCTTATCTGGGAAGCACTTTATCTGCCCTTCCATTCTAAATGATAGCTTTGCTGAACAGAATAATCTAGGTTGTAGGCCCTTGCTTTTCATCACTTTGAATACTTCTTGTCAGTCCCTTCTTGTCTGCAAAGTTTCTTTTGAGAAGTCAGCTGATAGTCTTATGGGAACTCCTTTGTAGGTAACTCTGCTTTTCTCTTGCTGCTTTTAACACTTTTCATACCGCTCACAAGTTTTCTTGTGTTTCGCGCGCCATCTGTTAAGGACTGCATCATGAGATGATTTCATTAACGTGCAGTTTGCCCAAAAACCTGTGGTCCCTAGCGTATGTCTTAGAGATTTCTATGCGGTACGAAATGTGTTAAGATTCTCTCTTTATCTTTTACCTTTGGCATTTTAATTATGGTGTGTCTTGGTGTGGTCCTCTTTGGATCCAATTGTTTGGGACTCTCTGTACTTCCTGGACTTGTATGTCTGTTTCCTTTGCCAATTTTGGGAAGGTTTATTTAATTATTTTTTCAAATAAGTTTTAAGTTTTCGATTTCTTGCCCTTCCTCTTCTCCTTCTGGCATCCTTATGATTTGGATGTTGACACATTTGGAAATGTCCCAGAACCTTCTTATACTGTCCTCATTTTTTTTTTAAATTCTTCTTTTATCTTTCTGTTCTGGTTGAATGTTTATTTCTTCCTTGTGTTCCAAATTATTAATTTGAATCCTGGCTTCCTTCCTTTCACTGTTGGTTCCCTGCAGATTTATCTTTATTTCACTTAGTACAACCTTCATTTCTTCCTTTATGTTGTTGCTGTACTCAGTGTCTGATAGTTTGGCTATCTCTGTTTCATTTAGTTCTTTGACTGGGGTTTTGTTCTGTTATTTCATTTTGGCCATATTTACATCAGAGTCTTAGGTAATTGCCAGGGTGGGGCAACCTGCTTCTCTGCTCTGTGGCTCTGTGTTGGGGGAGGGCTCAGAGAGGTGACTGTGCTGCTGCCTGGTCTCTGGGGATTTTCCCAGCACTCGCACTGTCTCCAGTCACTTCAGCAACTCCCTGTATGCCACTGGTGCTCTTCCAGTTGTTGTCCTTGTGTTGAATCCCAGAGTGGGTGGGTTTGCATATGTTTTAAGACCATGTGGGCCCTTTAAACAAAGTTTCCTGAAAATCCAGCAATTTCTTCGGCCTCTCCAACCCCCACTGGTTTTTATGGCCAGAAGTTATGAGGATTTATCTTCCTGGAGCTGGAACCCTGGGCTGGGCAGCCTGGCCTGGGCTGAGATCACTTGCTCCCAAGGTGTTCCTCCTGACATTTATTCACCACATGTGAATGTGGGACTGCTCCTGCCTGCTCTGTTGCCATACTCTGTCTCCTCGCCTCTCCACCCCTCCTACCCGTCTGGATGAATGTGGCTCTTTTAAATCTTGGTTGTCAGACCTCCATACAGTTTGATTTTCTGACAGTTCTGGGTGGTTTTTTTTTTTGTTCGGAGATTCAGTTGTGATCCTTTTTGTGGTTGTCCAAGGAGCTGAAACATGTCTGCCTACACCTCCATCTTGACCGGAAGTCAGGATTACTGTTTCCTCGTAGAAAAACTGGTGGATAAAAAATTGAGTTCCTATAATAAATTCCATCACAGCAGCTTAGCTGTAAATGATTTTTTAAAAGTCACTTGACTGTGCAAAGTGGTTAGAGCAGAAATATTTTAATGATATTTCAAGAGCTTAATGTCAACCATCAGTGTCCAATAAATGGAAATTACTTTTAGTGACACATCTGGAAATATGATGGTTTTTTCAGCCAAAATCTCTTAAGCTTTGCATAAAATCTGCATTTTTATTTTTACCATGTGCCTGTTATATAAACTTCTGATATCTGTGGCAGAAGAAAAGAAGATGAATTAGATACTACTTGAGATATTGAAAAATGAGTAAAATGTTAAGACATTAAATTTACTGTTTGCTCATCAAGAGAAAGAAAGAAAGTGAATAATTTATTTAAGGGAAACAATATTACTTAAAGAAAAGGCAATATTTTAATAAACAAAAAGGGGAAAGAGAATATATTTTGAAGTAGGAGCAGCATCACTGGAATGAAAAATGTAATGTGCCAAAGCAGCTACTTTGAAGGGGAAAATACTCATTTGAATGGAAAATTTTGTTACATTTCTATAAAATTCCAACTTTATCTTTTATCATTTTTACCTGTTTATTCATTTAACTATTACTTATTGAGTACCCACTCTGTGTACTGCATTGTGTGAGGCATCGATGATATGTCAGTGAGTAAAATAGTCACAGTTTCTTCTTTCGTGAAGACTACATTTAATTGAATTTCCATTAATTGATTAATTCATGCACTCATATTAGGTAAAATGAGGTTTAGCTCTCTGTGACAGGAAACTTGAAATAACAAGGGTTTAAATAATTGCCTCATGTAAATATAGATCATCCAGACCTCAAACTGCAGTCCATCATCATGAAAAACCTCAAGTTCTTTTATGTTAATACTCTAACTTTTTTTTTATTAGAGAGGGGAAAGGAGGGAAAAACAGAGGGAAAGAAACATCAATGTGTGGTTGCCTCTCACATGCCCCCTACCGGGGACCTGGCTCACAGCCCAGGCATGTGCCCTGAATGGGAATCAAACCAGCAACCCTTTGGTTCACAGGCCAGCGCTCAACCACCAAGCCACACCAGCCAGGCTGCTACTCTAATGTTTTTACCTAGTGGATACATTTAGCTTTTGAGTCTGTTTCCTTTCATTTAGCATAACTCACTGAAATAAATAAGTGTGTGTCAACAGTTCGTTCCTTTTATCTTTGAGTAACATTCCATACTATGGGTGTAATCAGTTCGTTAATTTACTCCCCTGTAGAGGAATTTTGGGGTTGTTTCAAGATTTTAGCTATAAAGTAGCTATAAGCATTTAACAGGTTTTTGAGTAAACATAGGCCTTTGATTTTACTTGAGTAGCAATCTAGGAGTGGGAATACTGGGTCATATGGTTAAGTGTATATAGAACTTTATAGAAACTATAAAGTTATATTTAGAGTGGCTGATCCATTTTGCATTCCTACAAGCAATGTGTGAGAGCTCTGGCTGCTCTGCATTCTCCTCACCATTGGGTATTCTATTGGTGTATAGTAGTATCATTGTGGTTTAATCAGCGTTTCATTAATTACTAATGATAATGAGCTCCCCCCACCATCTTTATATGTCCTTTGATAAAATGTTCAACTCTTTTGCTCATTGAAAAATTTTGGTTGTTTTCTTATTGTTGAGTTTTGAGAGTTTTACATATATATTGGCTCTGCTGTAAGTCCTGTGTCAGATATATGATTTGCAAATATTTTCTCATAGTCTATGTTTGTCTTCTCATTCATTCAACAGTGTTGTTTGCAGAGCAAACATTTTTAGTTTGATAAAGCCCATTTTATGTATTCTTTTATGTATTGTGCTTTGTGTCTTAAAATTGGTTTCTTATATATTAAAAATCAAATTTATTTAAAAAAGAATAAATGTGGCTCTGGCTGAGTAGCTCAGTAGGTTGGAGCGTGGTTTCAATGAGCCAAGGTTGCAGGTCCCACCTCTGGTCAGGGCACGTGCAGAAACCAACCATGAGTGCATGGATAAGTGGAAAAACCAATCGCTGTTTCACTCTTCCTCTCCCTTCCCATCTAAATTAATAAATAAAAATTTAAAAAATAACTAAACAATAAATTCCTCCTAGCAACAATAGAATATCTACAAATAGTACATTACCTATATTTCCTAAATGTGACATCAAACAAGAAATTAGATAATTTACACCAGAAGAGTCAAATTAGTGTTATGATAAGGATCTAATGATATTAATTTTTGAAACGTAGCACTAAATGTTTTAGATTTTGTACAACAGTAGCATGTCAATCCATGAAACAAAACGCTATGTGAGCATTGCATATACCCATTCATTTACTCACCTATTTATTTATTTTTAAAATTTTATTCAGTGCGCTGGCAGGTGTGGCTCAGTTGGTTGGAGTGTTGTCCTGTGCACCAAAAGGTTGCGAGTTCAATTCCTGGTCAGGGCATGTACCTAAGTTGTGGGTTCAATCCTGGTTGGGAGACAACCATTCGATGTTTCTCTCTCACATCAATGTTTCTCTCTCTCAAATCAATAAAAATATCTTCAGGTGAGGATTTAAAAAAATGCTCAAGTAAAATTGAGCATTTACTTGATCAAATAAAATAGAACTAGGCACTATGTTCTAGATGGGGACACACAGATAAATATGACGGGATCAGAACTCTGGACAAGGAAACCAACACATTATAACCTAATATGGTAAGAACTATGGTTGGCATATGTTCAAAGTAAACCCTGCTACTTGTCACATATGTAGTGATTTCATCACACTTATCTCAGTTTACAATTATTTATTTGTGTCACTTGATTTAATGTTTGTTTCTTCCACGGTGTGCTCCAGGAGTATATATGTTTTAGTCATTGTGGCTGGTACATAACAGGAGTTGGATTAATAGTTGTCGAATAAATAAAGTGCTTGCTTTTGGAGTACAGAGAGCAGGAGTTGCTAATTCTGGCCCTGTCAGTTTTGAAGACTTCATTAAAAAGGTGATATTTTAGGCGAGTCTTAAGCAGAGGTAGCAATTGATGGTGGGGGTAGGGCTGGTGAGGAAGAGAGGTGTGGCATCCCAGTACTCTCCGGTCTCAACAGTGGCCATGTGAAGTCACATAATATGTGTGCAAAGGACAAAAATTGCAGTGGGGCAGGATCCTCCTGCGAAGGGAAGTGTGAAGGCAGGAGATGAGGCCACCGTGGAAGGCTGAGGCCAGGCTGGACGGACAGGCCTTGCTCCCCAGGTACCAGCTTTGAACTTCATAGCAATGAAGTCGGAGCGGGGTGGATTGAAAGATTTTTAGCTTTTAAGTGACATAATCACCTTTGTCATCCTTAAGGAGACACAGCAGCACTGTGGCTGACTAGATAGAACAACTAAGGCTGTTGTTGCAACCTGGGTAAGAAATGATGAAGCTGTGGCAGTGACAAAACTGATTTTGAGGATGGAGAGATCTGAAAGCTATTCTAGGAGACAGAATTCGAGGACTTGGTGAGTGATAAGATGCGAAGGGTAAAGTAGAAGGAGGATTTAATATTTTAGCTCTTCTGATGGATGCTTGGAGAATATTGTATGTTTGGCGTAAACATATTAAAAAATTTTCTCCTGAATAAGTGTTGCATATTCTTTAGAAAATATGATAAAGTATAAGGAAGAGAAAAAAATTCATCTATTATCCCACCACACAGAGATAACCCCTGCCTGCTGGCATTTTGAGTGCATATTTTTTTTCTATCGTTTTTTAAAAATACATTTTTTAAAGGAGATCCTAAGGATTCTGTCTCCACCAGGAACTGAGTCCCATGAACTGTGGTAATATATTGAACTTCATTTTGAACCCAAATATGTTTTTACTAAACTATGAGCTGAGCTAATTAAAAAAAAAATCAAAATCAAGTGAAATAGGCATATGGGCAGGAACTTTAGAAGAAGGAATTTCTTCCCTGGAAACTAAGTAAGGGGCAGCAATGGCACCCAGGACTTGCCCTGATCAGTACCAGCCGGCCACTCACGGAGTTGCGATAATTCCAGGTTCGGTTTGGTTAACTCGTGTTCAATTCATTTAGCCCCATGGAGAGACTGCACTGCAGTGACCACCTCCGTGTCCAAAGGTTCCAAACAAAGCTTTTCTCTTACTTAGAGAAAAACTTTCTGAGATCCAGAAGTTCTTAACCAAAAAATAAATTGTCTGAGGCCCTTCCAGACAGAGGGAATGGGAAGGGAGTTTAAAAAAAGAAGAAATGATATTGTTATGAGTAGATTATGGGGAAGAGCAGAGGGGGGAAGTTTCAAAGGAGTCCTGCTGGAAGAGAAGTTTGAAGAATAGAAAGGTGGAGATTGAGGGGCCTCCAAGATGGATGTAGCCACTGGGGCGGGCTGTCCTAGGGAAGGCAGCCCTGCAGGTCCAGGTACCTGGCGGAGGTGGGGCGGTCCCTAGCCGCCAGCTCCAGGCTCCTACGTGGACACATGCAATACTTCCTCCAGACCTTCCAGGGGACCTTCCCCATCACCCCCCACCCCCCACACGTCAGCCCTCCGCTGTGCTCGGAGGGGCGGAGGTTAGGGCCGCCCTCCGCTTCCACTCTGAGGCTCTGGATTGAAAAGTCCAGGAGAGTCAAACACGATTTACAAAGAGGGGGAAAAAAAAAACAACACTTCATGAGAGGCTGGGGGGAGGAGAAGGGCTTTTAGTAGGGGGAAACGGTATGCCAGAAGATGGGAGAATTATGTCCACCAAAACCCACAACCGGATTCCCACTTCCTAAGACCTGCCTCGCAGACTCTCTTTCCCCTTCCTTGTTCGCTCTGCAGTCCAAATCCTCTATTGCAAACGTTAAGTGGTCTAGGTCTGACCTGGTTGCGGAGTTCGATTAGCTTTTCAGCTCCGATTCTTACGTACAATGCGTTTCGTGCGGCCCTGGGAGTGGCGGGGAGTAAAATTTGGCTGGGGCTGTTTCCTACTGCCAGCTGCAATACAGAGTGAGGCGAGAGGCTCCGGGGGTCGCTCGCAGGAAGGAATCGCTGCAACCTGAGCAAACACTGTACGTTTCGAACGCTCACTGAGAACGGGCTTCACGGGCATGCCTCAGATTCTCCCGGTTCTGCCCGCCAGACTCTGCTCACTCACCATGCCAGTCCGAGCGCAGAGCCGGGTGCCCCATGGGTGCCTTGCTCTCCAATCCGGCGGGCGGGAGTTTGCAGACTCGGCGTCCAGCGGACACTCGGGGAGTTGGGTCGTGCGCGCCGACCCAATGAGCGAGCCCCGCGAAGGGCTCGGCTCCCCCCGCGCGCACTGATTGGTCCCGCGTCCTGTGAGGCCGGGCTGGCCGGCAGCGGCCGGCGGCGGCTAGTGCCCGGCGTGAGTGGGAGTGGCGCGCGCGCCCCTCGCCGCCCCCCGACCCTCCCCGCTGCGTTTTCTCTCCCGCCTTCCTCCTCCCTCCCCGGCTCCCTCCCCGCACTCTCCGGCTCCGGCCGCGCGCTGGCGGGGCTCCGCATTGCACACTCTGGGGGCGCCGCAGTGTTCGTGGGATGGGGCAGCGGGCTGCCACTGGCGGCCGGAATCCGCACGCAGCCCGGGTGAGTAGAGTCGGGCTTCCCAGGAGAGCACAAAAGGACGCGGGGTTGGTGTCAGCGGTGGGTACTACTGCGGAGCCGGGGCCAAGAGGGAAGTGGAATTGGTCCCTGGAGCTACCCAGTGCTAAGACAGCCCCTTTGCCCCTCGCCCCGGGGCCAGCGGAGCTGGGGTCTTGGTCTCTGCGTCCGCTCCGATGTTTTGCCCCGGAGTGGGCAGCCAGCACTGCGCGCAGCCTGGGCAGGTACAGGGGGGCGTGTGTGTGTGTGTGTGTGCCAGTGTGTAGTGCTGGCGCGCAGGGGGTGGGTTGGAAATGTCAGGACCTGCCAAGTTCAACGCTGGAGGAATCTTTCCCAAGAGTAATTAAGCACCTTCCCAGGGCCAAGCGTGCGTCCACCAGGAACTCCAGCCGGAGGGAGTTCCCGGGCGGCGGAGTGGCAGCGCCCCACATGTTGCTGCCTGGCGGGCGGGGATGGGGGGCGGCGCCGGCGGTGGCCTGGGTGCGCCCACCCAGAGCCTCTGCGGAGGTGCAGTGAGCTGGGGCGCCTCCACTCATTCCGAGGACTCACCAGGCCCTCCGACCACCCACCCGGGTGACTCGGCGAGGGGCCGTCCACCCACCCAGCCAGGGCTTCGCCTGGGCTTGACTTGGCGACTTGCTTTTCTTTTCGGTAACAGCAGTTCGGTTGATTTACATTTGGTTAAACAGTCAATTTTAGCTAAAGCTCTCTGTCGGTATTTCTGACTCACTCTGACCACCACCACAGTCTCACGAGCTCTTCTCCGTTCCCCTCCCCCGCCCCCAGTATCGACCCTGCTCCTCACTGCGCGATTCAAAACTTGATGTTTGAACATGATTATATCCGGTCTAGTCCCTGGCATCTTAAGTATCACGATCATTTTTCATTTTCTCTGGGACTAGAAGGACTTGTTATAATTTTGTGATTGGGGAGGGTGGGGGTTGAGGGGGGAGCAGATTTTGGGTAGCCATTTATTGGTAGAATAGCATTGACCTCCCTGAGCAAACGACCAAAAAAAAAATAAAAAAATAAAAAAGAATGTTAAGATTCTCCCTCTGGTAACCTACCTAAGGTGTGTGACCTCCAAAATTCAGTTTTCTTTGTGGGAGGCTAGGGAGTTTAGATTCTCCAGGGGGAAGCTTATTTCTTGTTAAATTGACTTACAGTGACATGCACTCGGTTTTGCTCTGCTCTGGCCAGCCATTGCAGATGCTGTGATATTATTAGAGCAATTCCCTTAAAGCCATTACATTTTCTTTCGAGTGAGAGGACTCAGGGTGGCTGCCTAAAATTTTGGATCTGCACCGTATTTCTCTAGAAGACATTAATGGCTACTGTCTATGTGCTCACGTGTATCAAGTTTGCGAAAGATATTTGTGCAATCGGCCATGAAATGGCTTAACACACATTTATGTTAAACCCATTTAAATGTAAAACATCTATCTGTTTTCAATTTTAGTTTCCACCTTGACCAAGGGCCCCAGACTGAAAACAGGACTTAAAAGAAGCTTCCTTGTTTAAACAGAGGTTTTACAGAACTCTGGTCCGTAGGGCACTCAGTAAGCTTCCTGAGCTTGTAGGCACACAAAGGCTGTTAAATTTGTGAATTGGCTCATTGGGTTAAAAAATATCAGAAATGGTTCCAGACCAAAAAAAAAAAAAAAGGTAGCTATGATTCATGGGTCTATATTTTGAAGCTGTTGACGGTCTTTGTAAGATGTTTATATCACAGAATGCATAAATGGGCTGCTTACAAGAAAATAATGCCAAGTCAAACACCATTACTATATACCGTAGTATGCTGTACAATTTACATGGCACATTAAGATCTGCTGTTAAAGTGTTTGTGAGGACGTCATGTATTTATCGCACTCATTTTGCAGGTGGAGCCACTGAGGCTCTCTGAGGTTAAGTGACTTTTCCAAGGTGAATAGCAGAGTTTCAATCCAGTTCCTCCCGCACCGCCCCCCCTCCGCCCCAATTTCTTCCCTTTCTTGCTCTTTGCTCCCTCCCTCTCTTTCTTTATGCTGGATTATGTGTTTGGTGTCTTTCTACTTCTAACTTCTGCACCTCTTTTTAGTATTCAACCATGGCTTCAGTACCCCTATGCGCCGTTCCCAGAAGACTTTGCTCTCTGTCAAATATCACTTAGCTCCCACTAATAAAGGGTGTGGGCTAATAAAGAATTAAGGAGAAAGGTAATAATGGTTTTAAATAACTACACTTTTCAAAGGGATATATTACTTTTATTAATGAGTTAAGTATACAAGAAATCAAAACCCTAAAGAATGATGTACTAATGGTAATGTTTCAGGTAATCAGGTGACTAGAAGTAGCAGAGATGTTGAGAGACATTGTAAGTCTCCCATTTTATAAGCAGATTACTCATAAACTCTTGGAAATTATAACAAAGCCCCAATAAATGATTACTAGTGCCATTCTTATTTTTAAAAGAATTGACAAAACAGATTACTTAAATAAACCCAGAACTGCTCTGAGGGAAAAAAAGAAACACCCACTTATCAAAAGTCCTGCAATGCTCATTAGCTAGTGTAAATATGCAGCAGAAGAAATTGATTCAAGAGAAATCATGTTTTTACTTGCATAGCTAGCAAGGAGCTTACAGATATCTGAATATCCGATTACAGTAGTTCCCCCCTTACCTGCAATGTGTATGTTCCAAGACCCTCAGTGAATGCCTAAAACCATGGATAGTACAGAACCCTACATATACTATGTTTTTTCCTATGTGTTCGTATCTATGATGAAGTTTAATTCATAAATTAGGCACAGAAAATATTAACAATAATAATGAAATAAAACAATGATAACGATCTACTGTAATAAAAGTTACGTGAATGGCTTTGGGACCATTATTACTTAAAATAAGTCCCACTTGAATACAGGTACTGCAATATTGAGGTAGCTGACTGATCTGATAATCAAGAGAACTACTCTGTGACTTGTAACAGGCAGGGAGCGTGTACATGTGGACACACTGGGTAAAAGGATGATTCATGTCCTGGGTGGGACAGAGCAGGACTGAGAGAGGTTTCATCATGCCACTGAGAATGGTGTGCAATTTAAAACTTATGATTGTTTATTTATGGAATTTTCCATTTAATATTTTCAAACTGTGGTTGACCACGGGTCACTGAAACTGAGGAAAGTAAAACTGTGGGTGGGAGGAGGGGTACTGTATTTATTTAAAACATCATCTGTACATTTTTTTGGGGAAAATCATTGCTTACAATATTTAACATTGCATACTATTTATTAAGATGAACAGAGTTAAGTTTTTTGCATTCATATAGGTAGGTATTGAGTTTATTAGTAATCAATCCTGGTTAAGTATGTGGGCTTTGGGTTCAAGTCCTGGCTTCATGTATACTTCACTTCAGAAAGTGATTGAACCTCTCTGTGCTTCATTTTCCTTATGTGTAAATCATGAATCATAATGGCACCTAACTCATGCAGATTTTCAATTTATTCATGCAGCAATATATAGTGGTCACCTACTATATGCCGGCAGTGCTCTAGGTGCTAGGGATGCATAGACAGCTCTTTGCCAATGAGGTTTACAGTCTAGTGCCTGAGAGTTAGTGACGTGATGCGTGTAAAGTGCTTGGCATGGAGCATGGTACCAGTAAATGCCCCATGGTTGTTGACTCTTGGTATCATACATTCATTTAGGACGTGTTCACTGAGTGCCTTGCAGATGCAATGCAGATTGGAGCATATACTGAATGATAGATATTTTCATTCCATTCCCATGCCAATTCCAGTTCCGTTTAGTTCCGTTTCATTCCATCCCATCTGGTTCCAGTCCATTCTATTCCATTCAATATTCTAACGGGAGAGGGGACTCCAAAGAAAGACGTGAAATACATAAACAGTTCTCTAAAAGATCATTCAAATGCAGACATTTAAGGGAAAAATGGAAAGAAATACTCAAATCAAATTATTCATAAACAAGTGGGAAGTATATGAATTTCCTTATGGGAACTCATAAGAAAAGTAAAGGTCTTGTATTAAAACTTCTTGAAAACAAATAGAAGAAAGTTAAGGAAAGAGAAAGAATGCTTACTTAGATACATGTAATGAAAAAGGAATAATTGAAGGGTCAGGTTATTAAACTGAGCCCGTGAAAAGTGACATCCCAGGCACACTAAAAATGAGATAGCCGAAAATGAATTTGAAGATATCCTTGCAATGGATTTCCAAGACAATAATGAAAGACTCTTAAATACTGTGAAATGAGAATTGTAGAAGCTCTTGGCTTATATCGTACCAAACATATACTCAGAAATTAAAAAAAAATACAGTGTAAATGAATTATGTGCTTCTGATTTTGCTAAGTAATAACTAGTTCTACAACCAGATTTCTCAAGCAATAAACACATTGGAGGGAATATTCCAGACCTAATCAGCAGACTAGATCCAGATAAATCACCAGGACTAGATGGCCATCACTCAAGTGTGTTAAAGAAACTTAGTGTGTAAGTGACAGCTCTTTGGGGCACTGGCTGGCATCCTTGGGGGGCTCTGGTTGGGGAGGGGTTTGAGGGAGGATCCTGGAGCCTAAAACCACATCCAGGTCCCTGTGGACAATTGGGAGGTCGGTAGTCAAAGCAAACATAGATTATAGCAGATATAACTTATTTTGAACAAAAGGAGAAAAAGGTATTACAGTTAAAGGAGAAATATGTTTGCCACTACAGAAAATGTGATATTTTAAACTTTCAAAAAGCCTGACCAGGTTTCAAATCTCAGTTCTTTCCCTATTCATGACTTTTTTGCCTGACAGAGAAAGAATAAACGAAGAGTGGAGACAGACACTTCTCTGGGTGGACAAATAGGCTTTTCCAGGGAGTAGTTTGGGGGTGCTTTTGTTTAATTATATAAATGTTCACAGATGACATGCAGTTCTTATGGATAGGTGAAAACCAAGCTGATAAAGTTGAACCATGGGAATAACTTAAAAGACAATCTAAATGGGAGGAAAAATAATAGAAGATTAAAGTCAAAATGGAAGATTGAAGATAAGTATACTTGGGAAAAGTGATGTCAAGCACATTTACAGGGGATGGTTTTAAATTTTATTTCTATCAGCAGTCAGCATAACTGGATAATATTCTGTCAGCTCTCAAAAAAAGTGTGCCTGCAAGTTAAAGTCAATATTAAGAAAATAGTAGGATATAAAGTTCTATACTAGCGTGGTACCATTTAAAAAACAAGTAGTCGAGTAAGTTTATGTAAATTTGTATTTATTTGTTCATCTACATAGAAAGACATGTCAACATATTAACAGTGACTATAGGTATTATGGGGTTACAAATGTTCTTACTGTTTTACTACAGTATTTCCCAGATTTTCAACAATGAACATATATTGCTCTTATAGGAAAAAGTGCTATGAAAATAAGATATATAGTGTTATATCCTCAAATTTCATGTAGTCTAAGTATAAGGAAAGCTCATTTGGTTATCATTTCTATGTCTTCTAAAATATGTAGTTGCAAATTTTGTTTGTTTTCCCCCCTAATTTCCTTATATAAAAAAGGCAGCATGTTTAAATACTTTTATTGTATTGGTATCAGGAAAAAGTGTGCTTTCTTTAGATAGTAAGAACTGAGAAATCAAAAGGTGTTCCATTTTTTCTGTGACGGAAGGATTGCTGAGTTCTTTCTAGTGTACAAGCCCCATGAGGGCAGAGACCAATTCTGTTTCTCTGTTTTTCTGATTCCATAATGCTTTCCTTGGTGCCTGGCACACAGCAGTCTCTCAGCACATGTGTTTTGAGTTGAATGAAAGGGCTGAAAGCTCCCATAGACTTACAGGGATTTGAAATAAGAAGAGATCCTAGGACCCATTTTATTTTCTGAAGGCCTGTGACTGACTCAAGTCTTAATTTGTGATCTGTAAGTCATCCTGACATTGCTTGTATCAGTAACTGGTAGGCCACAAAAATGGGTTGTGTTGGTCATCCAGGATCTTCTAGCTTATTCTCGAGCTTTGATCCAGGTGCTGCCACTTGCTTCCGTCTCTTATTTTATGTTCTTGTGATTTTGGACTGGAGTTTTTTTCTTTCCTTGGCTCTGGATTTTACTTTTCTCTCAGGTCTGGGCTTGGGTTCACCACCTTCCCTCCCTACTTTGGACTCCAGTGATGCCTGCGAGCTCTGGCTCTTCTTGGTTAGCTAGAACCTTTGCAAGATAGAAATATGTACCCCAGATTATTAAATATTAACGATTGAGTATTAACACCAGATCACTGGGAGAAACCTCAGACTCACTGTATATTGTTCTGCAACATCAGTTTAATAAGGTGCTGTGGTCAAAATATGCAGTAATACACCTGGTTTTGTCAGAAAGAATCTTAACAGAAGAACAGATGATTTTATCTTGTTAGTATATAAAATCTGGTGTATATGTTACTGCATGCGACCCTTATTGTCATTTTTAAATTAAGACAGACATGAAGGAACCAGGTAGGAGTACTCAAATGATTAAGTCAGTGCCTAGGATTGTGAGTGAGGACTTGCTGGGAGGTGATGATTATCTGATGACAGAATATAAAGAAAAGAACTTTGGCTTGGAAAAATAAAGGCTCATGGGATAGGATTCTTTTTTTTTTTTAAGATTTTATTTATTTATTATTAGAGAGAGGGGAAGGGAGGGAGACAGAGAGGGAGAGAAACAGCAATGTATGGTTGCCTCTCACATGGCCCTCACTGGGGACCTGGCCTGCAACCCAGGCATGTGCCCTGACTGGGAATCGAACCGGGACCCTCTGGTTCCCAGCCCGCGCTCAATCCACTGAGCTACACCAGCCAGGGTGGATTCTTATCTATACATTATGAAGTTTACTGCAATCTTCTAAAATTCAACTAGCGTGACTTCGGGACTCCCATTGGTCACCCATGACACCAGTGTAACCAGAGGCTATAGTATAGGAGCCGCTGCTTGTCATCGGGCATTTCTTTGTGGGGGTCCCCAGCAATTCATGTGGCACAGCTCAGGTGTAAGGAGACAAGATCCTCATTGGACAGGTGTGGGGACCATCATGGCTTAGAAGCTTCCTGCCTCCAGGAGCTGGGATCTATTTCTTGTGGCGTGGCTCCATAGACAAAAGCTTCCAAGGTCCTGTATAGTCCCCACTACTAGAAGAATGGTCCTCAGATGCCCCAGAGGTGCACCAAGTGTGATGTCCTCATCAGGTAATTTTAGTTTTCTCTCAGCTTACCAATTAGGGATCATGGTTATAACTGGTGACTAGTTACCGTACTAGCAATCTAGTTGACATTTTTACCTTTATCAGGTTGCTACAAAAGAAGAGCTAGACAGATACAGAAAGTCAAATTCTTATGCTCACAGTTACAGACAAAGTGAACTGGGATTATTTTTTATGAACATAAGGAACTAGAACACATCCGTTGATATTTGAAAGCAAGGACTTTTAGACAGAATGCAGTAAGCTCAAAGACCGTGTAATACACTTTCTCCTGTCCTGCATCCCACCTACTCTCTCTTTTGCCAAGAGGGGATGAGGGTAAAATTAAAAATAGGTTCAAAGAGTGTCTTGGTGTACGTGTGAATGATTGCCACATAATGGGTTGTTGGGTGTCATGAAAGTTTTGGGTGCGATAACTTCATCTTTTGGTAGACCTTGTAGAAGCTATAGATGTAAGAATTCATAAACCCAGGATTATTCCACTATCTCTGCCAGTTTTTGAAATTTTGATTGTTACTTGAATTGCCAAAACAAATATCTTTAAGCATTCTAAATGATTGTAAAAATATAGCCCTGGCTTGGTGGCTCAGTAGGTTGGAGCATCGTCTCATGCCCCCAAACTTCGTGGATTCGATTCCTGGCCAGGGCACATACATAGGTTATGGGTTTGATCCCTGGTAAAGGTACATATGGGAGGCAACTGAGTGATGTTTCTCTCTCACATCGATGTTTATCTCTCTCGCCCCTCCTTCCTCTCTCTCTAAAATCAACAAACATATTCTCAGGTAAGGGTTAAACATTTTAAATAACAATACAGTTAATGTGTTTGAGTGGTAGGACTTTGGGTGAACATTTAAAAAATATACTTCTCAATATTTTTATGCCTTAAAAAGCAGGAGAGATAAAGTTTGGATTATTCTTATCTCATTTTTTTTCTTTTTTCCGGTACCAAATAGTATAATAAATTAGCAAATATATACATTATTTAAGTTTCCATCAAGACATCTGGAAATACTAGTTCCTGTCTGCCATTAAAACAATTTAGATAATGTATACCCTCACTTGCACTTATAATAGTAGCATTTACTACTCTCCACTTTTTATACGAATGACTTTTCCTCTACAGGCGTCTACCTGCTTATGAGGGATTTTGTTAATTTTTCATTGGCAGAGAGGAAGTGTCGAGTAAAAGTTAGAGGCCTGGCGTCTCTTGTGTTGTAATTCTGGCCCTGCCAGTTGCCAACTGGGTGACCTTGGGCAAGTTGTTTAGTTTGTTCCAGTTTAACTGGTTACCATTAACTAGCTGGGTGACCTTTAACAAATTAGTCACCCACTGTCTGGTTTTCATGTACTTGAACTATAAAATCAAGGGGCTGCCCTAATTGAACTTTAAATTTCCAGTTGAGCTGGAACCAATGTGTATTTTTTGATATTTAAAACTTTTCATTAATGACCTAATAAAATAGTTTTGAGCAACTAAAAGTGTGTATAATATTGGCATTTAGACGAAACTAAGTTAAACAGACAGTTTTTGGCTTCTAAGACCTTGAGATCTATAATAAATAATTTAAAAGGTCTAGCACTTCTCTCTTGAATCTGTTCTCTTCTTGCTATGCTGTTCTTTGACTTAATTCTCCATGCAGAATACATTTAATTTCTTAGAAGTTTTCCATCTTGAAGATACAAAAATTTACTTTTAAGTGTTGTTATAAAAATATTATCACTTAAAAATACTGACTTTAATAGAAGTAGCATTCTGTATTTATGTAGTGTCCTTTGTACAAGATCAAAGGAATAGTTATTAAAAGTGCATGGTTTCTCTCTCTTTTTAAAATATTTTATTTATTTATTTTCAGACAGAAGGGAAGGGAAGGAGAGGGAAAGGGAAGCATTGATTTGCCAGAGAAGCATTGATCGGTCGGTTGGGTCTTGCATCCCCCAGCTGGCTCCTGGCCAGCAAGCAAGGCATGTGCCCTGACCAGAAACTGAACCAGCGAACTTTCAGTTTGCAGGATGATGCACACCCCACTGAACCACAGCAGCCGGGGCAGTTTTTCTTTTGTGTACAACTTCATAGAAGAATTTTCTTTTATGGAATTTTTTAAATTCATATTACCAATCACCCAACCAAATGCGTTCACAGAAACTTTTGGGGTGATTCTGAGTTGTTTTTGTCAAGCATGTCCTTGGCTAAGAGCGTCCTTCTACCTATTATTTCTCAATTGACAATCCTTTTTATTCTTCAAGAGCTAGTTCAATGCAGTTTCTCCAAAGATGCCCTTTCTCCTGAATCCCCCATTGGTGTAAATTTCAATCTTTTATTTATACCTATATTTTGTACTGACACAATGTCTTTTGCATTCTAGCTTATTATTTATATGTCTCATTTCTCTTGAATGTCAGCATGAGCATATTGTCTTGCACAGAGCAAGCCCTTATTAAATCCATTGAATAGAATTATAACTTTCATAGAGAAAAGCTGTAAAGATTGAGAAGAAGGGGGGCAAATCACACAAGCCTAGTTTAAATGGAAGGAGTAGGTTTTGCATTTTATGACAACTGCCACCTAATTTGAGTCTCTGGATGTCCACAGAGAACAAAGCTGGGACAATTTTCCTCTGAGACACTTCCCTGCTGTTTTTTCCTACGAATAGAATATCTTCTAGGTAAGTCATTACTCACCATGACCTAAGACTTGGGAAAGTTAGGAATGCCGCCCTGGCTAGTGTGGCTCAGTTGGTTGAAGAATCTTCCCATAAACAGAAAGCTCGCAGGTTCAATTCCTGATCAGGGCACATGTACCAGAAGCAACCAATCGATGTTTCTCTCTCACATGGGTGTTTCTCTCCCTCTTTCTCCTCCTGCCTTCCCCCTCCTCTGAAATCTATAAACAAGTCCTCGAGTGAGAATAAAAAATAGTTAGGAATGCCATCGTCATGGGTGGGTTATAAAAAGCTGGCTTCTTTACACTTCAAGACTAAGCGATACTGTGCTTTTAAAAGTGTGTAGATAATTTCTATTAAATCAAAAAGAGAAAAGTTCAAGGGGAAAATAATCTCTCCCCTTCTTATCACCCAGATTTAATTATTCACATGTAATATCTTACTGCCTTAATAGTATTCTTTTTCTTTGGTGGCTGCCTCACTAGTTATATAGAATACATTCAGTGTTTTGTTTTGTTTTTGGATTCCTCTTCTAATAAAGTAGAAGACAACATATAAAATTTCATATATATAGGTGAAGATACATACAAAGTGCTTCTACGCTATTGAAAAACTCTCATAAATTGTCTCAGAGAAGAGAATAACACATTTAGTTAGGGCTGGCACTTTTTAAGCTAAGAGCTGCACAAAGCTAGATCCGTTTAATCTCTAATAGCCAGTGTTCTTCTTCCTGTTGCGTTGTCATAGCTTGGAAGCACAGCCAGCTGACTTAAAGTGTTGTTTTAAGGAGCACCAGGTGAAATGTGGCTGGCTCAGCACCAACTCCACCCAGTCCTGAGAAACAGCTCAGGGTTCACCTCCTTATGTTGCCAACGCTGTTATTCTTAGGTGTGGGCAAGCCAGGCAAGTGGAAACCTACTGGATGGAAAAGATATTTTTTCCCACCAAAGCTATGTAGAGGCTCAACTTTGTAAATGAAGGGCAATCCATATCATGCAATGGAACAACATTTTAAAGAAAGGTACTCTTTCTATCAGTACTTTCTTCTTGGCTTGGAACTATACAGGAGAGGCCTTTGCTTGAAGGGGTAATTTTCAGCTAGGCCATGCAAATTGAAGAAATGTTGAGTGCTATAGCACCCAGAAGACACTGAAGACAGGAGGGTAAACTCATTTCGTATAGCTTCTGGGCAGTTGTGACATTGTGTAAGGGTTTCAGATCTCTCCAGGAGAAGCAGTGTACTGAATGAGGTCGAACATGGGAAATGGAAAGGAAAGGAGTGCAGAAAAGGGGCTAAAAGATCACCACTTTATAATCAGTTTAAGAAAACTTTTTGATCCTGTCTGATTCTGATCTTATCTGGAGGAGCCCTAAAATAAACAAATTTGAAGAGAACCACCAAATTCTATCTGCCTTAATTGTTGGCTGTGATCCTGCCATGGCCTCCATTAAAGCCACTCCCTTGGGGAAGTCCTTGTCTCAGCTCCAGAGTCTGAAAGATCATTGTTAAAAGGTTTCCCAGGGGGCATGGACATGCTTGCTAGTGAATGAATCCAAGCTGCTTAATAGCCACCTTATTGGTCAAGCAGGCGAGTAAAAGTTGAGGGTATATAAGAATTCAAGCGGCCCTGGCCAGTGTGGCTCAGGTGGTTGGAACATTGCCCCATAAACCAAAAGGTTGTGGTTTCGATTCGCAGTCAGGGCACATACCTAGGTTGGGTGTTCGGTCCCCATTTGGGGCAAGTATGAGAGGCTGCCGATCAATGTTTCTCTCACACATCGATGTTTCTCTCTCTCTCTTCCTTATCCTCTCTCTCTCTAAAAAAAAAGTCAATAAGCATGTCCTTAGGTGATTATTAAAAAAAAATACCCAAGAGGATGGAGACAGAAACAGAAACACAAAAGAGGCAACTATTTTGCGGTAGGCATGGGTAGAAAGGAAAGATGTTGGGATATTTGCTTATTTTTATTTGCCACTTTTAATTTAAACTCTCCTCATGCTATTTTCTGACTTATGAACCACTAATTAATTACCAGAGTTTGGTTAAGCCACTTAACTTCTCTGAATGTCAGTTTCCTCATTTATAAAATGATTGGACAAGATTGGCATTTCTAGATCAGGATCTGTAAGAAGAGACGCTGTTCTGTGGGATGTTAAAAGGAAAAAACCACGGTAGTCAAATATGTCTGGAAACAATGGGTTAAATGATGGTTTTAATTGCAAGGCTTTTCAGGACTTTCAGTACCTGAATGATCACTCTAAGTATCTGAGAGGCTGTACAGCATTTCGTGAGCCCAGACCTGTTTGACAGTGGAGCCCATTCTGAAGGTCATCCTGAGGGTCGAGTGTCCCGTGCAACACCAAATACTGGACTAACTAGTGACTGAGGACCTTCGGGGTTTCGAGTTCTGTGAATCCACAGTTGGATACTTCGTCTTTTCTCCTGTATCTTTATGAACTAGCCCCTGGCCTCTTCTCCAGAAAAGAGCGTGTTGTATAGAAATCTTTTGACCAAAAATGTGCTGGTAGAAAATTTCTGCAACTAGTTTAAGAGAACAGCACTGTTGAGATAATGCAAACCAGCAAGCTATGCAGATTCCCCTTTACTTTTGTATTTATTTAGACTAAAGTCACAGCTGATCAAAACACATATAACGAATTCCCAAACACACACACACACACACATATCCTAACAAAAATATCGAAACATTTATATTAATAAAGGGAATAATATTTCAGAAAAGAACAGTTTATAAAAGACCTAGATTTTATTCTGACAGGGGCATTTCTGAGCAAAGCAATGCAGTTAATCACAGAGCTGTAATATAAAGATAAAAAGACCAATACTGAATATATACAAAATGTGCACCATTCTTCCCTTCATCTTCAGGATTACAGAAGATATTTTCACACCTCACTCCACCAATACTAATCTTGGATTTTCTATCTGGCTCCTGCCAGGTTTACCCCGTGCTTGAGGAGGAGCTGGTGAAGGCTGGGGTGCTCTGGGGAAGGCGTGTGTAGATGTCCAAGTCACAGCATGGCCAGGACTGGAGTGCGCCTCCTGCTAAAATTCCTCCATTTCCAGAGGTTTTGGGGGTGAGGGACACGTGATGTCTCTTGGGTTAGACAGAGTCAGAATCCTCAATGGCTGTTTTTCATAGTATAATTATTGTAGTTTGTGAATTCTCTAAAATAAACCTGAATCTCTAGAGGTAACCCATAGGTAATCTCTAGTAGACAATTTACAGTGGGCTGTGAGTTCGGCTTCCTTTATCTGTCTTTAAGAAATAATTTATTAGGCAATGTCAGCATACAAAAGCCAAAATTGGATACTAATTTCCCTTTCCAATTATGTTAAATTTGTGTGTTGCTGCTTCTCAGGTTGGGTTGTCAACCCTCCACTTGCATTGAAAACGTTTAAGAATCTTTGTCAAACGTTCTGTATTTGAATCAAACTGATCTCTGATGAGGCATCAATATTTCTATTTAGTTTTTCTTATTAAAAATTGGAATCAGTTGTATACATTTACTATATTTTTAGGCTGTAAACTGAATTTTGAAATTTGGTGAACTGATAGCTGTATTTTTCCCCGAGTGATAACAGGCGTATTTTATATTGGCTTGATTCAGAGGTTTCGTGGTTCTTCACATCCTTGAGCTGTCTCGGCGAGGGCTCCCGACTGCGTTGTGCTCCGGTTTTGCCATTCAGCTCCCTCATTTGTAGAGACACCTTTCCTGTTCCCTTAAACTTCTGAACAGTGCAGTAGTTCATCACCCACTGCAAGCCCTGGCACAGCGTAGATGCTCAGCAGATACTCGAATGACGGAGGTTCTCCTCAGTCAATCAGTGTTTGCTGCATAAATGGACAGATCAGTTCATGAGCAGCGCTTCTATCATCGTCACCGCTGCGTGCCAACCGTGCACCCATGACCTGCCATACACTATTTTTAACAATTAAAAGTAAATTTTGTATAACCCACAGGCGTGATGTTAATTAGCATTTAATATTTCTTTTCCTGTTTTTATAAAAAGACGCAGACAAAAGAATGCTACAGAAATTTTTGTACAGATTTCACAAAACAGAACAGATGTATCTGTATAGTTGGTTCTGTACTGCAGAAGCTCAGTGGACTTTGGAAGAGACCCAAGTCCTTTCGTATACGAATGAGGTGCTCTCTGTGGGACTGAACTGTGGGAACTATGGGACCGAGTGCTGTAAAATCCCAAGGTAGGCTTGTTTTGGCGTGTTACAGCATTCATGCTTTGGAACAATCATTTATGGATGAAGTATTCTATAAAGCTTCCTGCCTAACCTTTTCGTATGAAAAAGAACCTAGTTTGCATTTGGTCTGTACTTGACTGTTGACATTTTATAGGCAACACTCTGGGTGTGTAGAAAGATTGCGTTTTCTCAGCCATTTCTCAGACTTGCTCACTAGCACATTCCCTATTTAAATGCTAGTTGTTTGGGCGATGAGAGTATGCGCACCCTTGGCTTTCAGACAGGAGAGGGGAAAGGCTGCTCTTTTCTCTGTTGTATTCCCCCGATTTCCATAATTCCCCAACAGTTTGTCTAGGCCATCACCACGTCCCTGCTTGCCAGAGTGGAATAGAGTCAGTAAAAGCCCTTGTCCATTTTCATAATCAAGCTGTTGGCACAAAGAACACAAATGACTTGTTTCGTGGCTTGGCATTGACCTTGACAGTACTGACATTTTCTTTCCCATCTTTTTTTGGTGGATATTTGTGTCATTTTGGGGGAACACTTAAACTGTCTCTTATTGGTGATTTTGAGAATTGTTCCTACTTAAATAGAGATTATGAGCTTAAGTTTAAGTGGCTTTGAAACAATTTAAAAATAGTTACATATTTTAATATTACATCAACACTATCTACATTTAACATGTCCAAAAATTCGAATGACCTAATATTTTACATTTGCCAATGCAAACATGGCAATAATCAGGCAACAAGTACTTTTTCTGTGCCCTACCTAATGATATAAAAAGGAAGAATAAGATATGACATCTGTTTTTATGGAACTTGGAATTGGCTTCTCTCTCTGTCCCTCTCTTTAAATGTTTGAGGACTAACTTGTGCCAACCCCAGTTCAAGGTGGAAACACCGTGGTGAATGAAACAAGGAAAAGTCTCTGGGGATAAAGCAGTGAATAACACTCTCAAAAATCCATAGAGGGATGGAGGCAGAGAATAAGGAAATAAAATAGTATAATAAATGCAGTGCGTTAGGTGGTGATAGTGCTATGGAGAAACTGAATCAGGGAAGACGGAGAGGGGATGTCAGAGAGGGCAGGAGTCAGTTGGTGACTTTAAATATCGCGGTCATGGAAGACCCCACTGTGAAGGTGTCACATGAGCACCTGGATCAGGTAAGGGAGAGAGCCATGGGCATCTCTGCAGGAGGAGCCTTCCGGGCAGAAATGCAAAGGTGCTCTGGTGGCATCATGTATGGCTTGTTTTCAAAACAGCAACGAGACCAGTGGTGGAGACCAGTGGTGGGAGTGGAGTAAGCCAGGGGGAGAGTAGTAAAAGGTCATAAGGAGGAAGGTCATCCATCACACTGGGCCTTAGAAGTTATTGCAAAGGTCTTCTCCCACCGTCCCTCCCTCCTCCCTTCCTCCCTTCTTTCCTTCCTTCCTTCCTTCCTCCCTTCCTTCCCCTCCATCCCTTCCTCCCTTTCTTCAAGTGATTTGGGGAGCCATTGAAAGAATTCGTACTGAGGAGTAACCTAATAAAATGATTTAAAAGACCACTGGCTACAGTGAGAATAAATAATAGGTGGGAGGGAGCAAGGCTGGAAAGAGGTTGTTGCTATAATCCAGATGCTGTTGGCTTAGAACCTGGTGGTGGCAGTGGAGGTGGTGAAAAGGGGCGTTTCTCATCTCTTTGGAAAGAGTGGAGGAGATAGGATTTACCGGAGGGCAGGAGGTAGGGCATGAAGGAGAAGGCACAGTCAAAGATGGTTTCAAGTGTTGGGGTCTGATGACTGGAAGGGTCAGCTGTCATTTACAGAGATGTTAAGACTGAGTAGGGACCGTTTTGGAGGAGGATCAGCTCAGCTTAAGGCACCTGACATTTGAGATGCCTATTAGGCTTCCAAATGGAGATAAGAAGTTGGTGGTTGGAAATATGCGTGTGAATTCAGGAGTTGGATCTGGGCTGAGGATACAATTTTGGGAGCTTCATTATGTCTGTACAAGCCATGAAACCGGAGCAGATCCACAGGCAGGAGGAGATGAGATCAGCATGGTAGAGCGGAGTGAGGACAACTAAGAGGCAGCTATGTGGTCCGTTCATATTTACTAGAGGTGCAGAGAAGTGGGGATTTGTGCCTTTAATAGTTTACATTGGTGCAGAGAAGTGGGGATTTGTGGGCTAAAAGAGATGAAGCAACTTCCATGGAAAGGGAAAATTGAACTGACCCTTGCAGATGGGTAATATTCACAGGGGTAGGAATAATGAGGGGAGGGCGTTTTAGATCAAAGGTACCAGAGTTAAACACACCACAGCCCCTTGGTAGGAAGGTGGTAGGGAAAACATACCAGTATCCCAGCAGGTTTCTCACGCGTGGAGATCGTGATACGCAAATGGTAGTGAGACTGTGGTCCCATTAGAATCTCGAACATTTTCCGACACTTTGCTAACAGCTTTTCCTCCTAATCCTTGCAGCTGGTGCTGCCCTATATTTTGCAGTAACTTGAAACTGACATGTGGGGAATTTTAAGTACATATGTTATCAAAACAGATGTTTCACAGACTTTATAATGATCAAGAGGTCATCTCATCTTTCAGAGAGCAGCCGGGAATTTGAATTTAGTTCCTCTCATAATTTTATGTTCTCCAAAGTAACTCTGTGGGAAATTTAAAATTTATTAGCAACTTTCTCTTATTCTTGGGTTTTAGAGAAATGGCAATTTCAGTAAACCAGAGCAAAATTATATGCTGTGTTACCTAGAGGCAGATTATTGAATGACTTCACTTGTCTGGTGATAAATCTAAGGCACATAAGTATGGTTTCCCTGGAACTCAGGGGTAATATTTTATAAAGAAAAAACCCTGCATTCTTTTTCTGATGAAAGTGATAATTAAAGCAAAAATGAACTTCATAAAATAAAAGAAAGGATGCCAGCTTCAAAACAGAGAAGTTTTTCCTGTTTTCTCCCCTCTCTCTTTTTTTTTTTAACTAGAATCTAGATGAGCATCAAGTCTTGTTTTAATTCTGTGTAATAGTTTTTCTTAAAGTTGCAAAAGCTGTGGAGTTGGCAGAACTCCCTGATGTAAGAGCAAAATATGTATTTTTTGGTTCATTTTGCTTGAAGAATGCCTTTAAAACAACGTGGTGTTGATTGTTTGGCATAACCAGGGGGGATGGTTCCATATCCCCATTTTTCCTTGGGGTGTCAAGGGGATACGGAGGGCTGCTCCAGCAGGCCCGGCAGTTTGTGGGTCACCTGCTAGGTGTGAGGTGAAGAGCAGTATGGTGAGCCCTGTAGCCCTGTCCAGTAGAACTTTCTAGTCTCTTCTGTGGTGACAGAAATATCTGTATCTTCACTGGCCATATGTAGCTACGGAGTTCTTGAAATGTGGCTAGTAAAGTCAAGGAAGTGGATTTTTAGTTTTATTTAATTTTAATTTACTTACATTTAAGTGGTGATGTGGCTGGTGCCTATGGCATGGGACGGCACAGCTTAGCTGACGGCTCGTGTGCTTTTCTGGAGCACGGATGGACAGGTGCCCGCCCTGCCCTGGTGGCCTCGCCACCGCCCTGGGGAGTGTGCGCCAGCGCAGCTCCCAGGTGCAGACACGTGCCCGTGCTCACCTGCGGAGGTTGGAGACGGGACAGGACTCTGTGAGACAGCTCCCTCCTGCCCTTCACGGGAGTGGGGAGAAGCACTATGAACAGGTAGTAAATAAGATGGGGTAATCGTTATTGTCTTAAAGACTTTTGGTGCTAAAAAGGTGTGATATTCAAAATAGCCTATTTAAAGATTTGAGTATTTTATTCCCGATTATGAAAGAAAACTCTCCTGAGGAGTAGATTTTAGAGGCAGCCTTTTGAAACATTCATATTACTAGTGTCTAGAAAGTAGGGATTCTGTGAGGGACCCCATTTCAGATCCTGAGGGGGATTGCTTATTTATAAGGGGCACTCTTAAGGTTTTTATTAATTTTTAAAATTTAAGAGTGGGTTATTGAAGTCCTACTGTGTGGTTTCACATAATACCAGTGGTGTGTGTGGTGCTGTGCTCTGGGTGGGGGTTACTTAGGAGGAGGATACGTAGCACAGGATATTCAAATGACCGTGACAGGGCCACTGAAAGGCAAGGAGGAAGGTTGCATGTGTGACAAAGATAGACCATGGGCCTTGCCTCAGAGTTCTCACTTGGAATGTCGTGTTATGGAGAATGCACACCGAATGTAGTTCCACGGCCCTGGTGGGGGCGGCGGAGGTAGAGAAAGGAGGCCTTTTGCGTCTCGACATCCGCTTTGACACCTGAAGAGGTTCGACACACTCGCAGCTCCCCGGGCCTGGGAGGAGCTGTCCGCCCCTGTGTCGGAAGCCGCCCTCCTCGAATTTGCGGAGAAAGGTGTTCAACAGTTTGTCGATTGATGTTTCTGTGGTCGTTCTGCCACTCTAGCTCATGAAACTGAGTGGAACTTACACACCAGGGACTGTGCCTCACTGGCCACCTAAGTGAGGGGGAGAAAATGTGTATATGGAAGAAGAAAACTAACAATGAAAAAAGTGCTACGACACAGACCCCAGGTGAGTGGTGTGGACAGTAAGCGCCGTGCCCCACGGCGGCCTTCAGGTGTGTGCCGGGCCGCCTGGTGGAAGACTGTTACACCTACTCTCCGGGGCTCCAGAGGCAAAACCGGTGGTATTTCCTGTAATTAAAGAAATGGTTTTCGAAGACCCATTTATGCAGAGCACTCTGGGGAGGGGGAATGGCCTGGGAGAGGACAGGGTGTGCAGAAGATGAAGATGTGATGGCGGTGGCAAGGGGCAGGGAGATTCATTTCAGGGACAAGGAGGGACAGCTTCAGAAGATAGCAGAGGCTGCCAGGAACGGGGCCCCACTCACTGGAGGTGCTCCCAAAGGGACTGCCAGGGCACTGAATGGGAAGGAGCGGACACATGCAGGTAGAGCTGGGGTCGGCCAATTGGTGACCGTGGGCCAGACCCGGCTTCCTGCCTCCTTTTGTAAATAAAGTTTTACTAGAGTCCAGTCACTCCCATTTGTTTACATCTTGTGCATGGGTGCTTTCACACCACAATGGGAGAGGTGAGTATTATGACAGGAATTTATGGCCTGTAAAGCCTACCTTATTTACCAACTGGCCTTTTATAGAAAAAGTTTGCTGGGAAGCCAAAGTTTTCTGGCCTCTTTAGGAAGAGGATTGGATCCAGTGAAATCCTTCCTGATTCTCTGAACGTAAGGATTTCCAAAAACGAAAAAGCCTCTTAGGAAGTACGGAGAAGGGTTCCTGTGAGAGGTGGACTTCTACTGGACATCGAGTGGACATCGAGTGGACATTCCCATGACCACTCGGGCGAATCTCTAGCGCACTGAGTCAGTGTTTCTTGCATGCAGTGTACAGACTTATTCCAAGAGTCATGCATGCATGCATTCATTCATTCATTCATACTTTATGCCTCCAGCATATCACTGGCCAATGAAGATGGTAATCCAAAACACTTCTCTGCCTGTTCTTGGTAGAGTAAGCACAAACTCTGGCATGAGCTGTTGGCATTTTGATGATAACTTTGCTAGTATGGAAATGCTCATTAAGTTCAGTGTTTATAATTAGGTTTTATAGAGTTATTTTACTTTAAGTATAATGGGCTCACCTAGACACGGCTTAGAATTTATTCACATGTTTGGCTTAATTGTGGGATGTAAGAAATGATTGTTCCAGAATGAAAACCTGACTGTGTTTGCAGGAGGTGCAGCTCGCAATGTTCAGGACAGGATGCACATTACTATTCATGCCTTTTTAATTGATTAGCCTTTAAGGCTTCCGAAAGCCTTTAAAAGTTGTTTTGTCAACATTAGACCAGCTGCTGTGTAATTATGGTAGCTCTTCTTGCAGTTAAATTCTTTTAATAACGTGTTCAATCTGCCGATGCCAAAGTGCTTTGAACCTGTGATATATACTACAGAGAGGTTTTGTTTTTACTTACAGATGGTTGGTGCCATTTTCTGGGCAACTCTGTAGAATTTTCACAGAAATTTTGAAGATAAATTACTTCAAAGTGGGAGGCAAATGAATTTGAACATCAGGTTACTCCTCCCCCTATAAAAATTGTTTATATGTAACTTGAATTTTGAACTTGACTCATAGCAACCTAAATGTGCTCATTAAAAAAAGAATTCTCCATGGCGAAGACCTTTTCAGGCCTTTTCTCTGACTCTTTAGTTTGTAAATCAGAACCTTTTGGCACCAGTCAGATGATGGTGGAAGCAGTGGGCTTGTGACGAAGATCATTGCTTAATGAGGAGCAGGCTTGGTGGATCTGCCTTCTGTGCAAGGTGGCTGGAGCTGTTCTTGGAAAGTTGAATGCCACTTGAGCAGTGTGTTTTTAAAGGAGTTTTATCCGAAGTCTGGCATAAGAAGATGTAACTGGGGATAGGGACTGATGTCAGAACAATGCAAATGAAAGATCCGGGATTCTTTCCTCCGGTGCCCCCTGCCTCCCTCCCCCCACCCCTCCACTGGCACACACTCTCCGCAGTATTTCTGTGGACAGGTTGCACTGGCGTCTAAGGCGGTGTACAGGTGGACAGTTATAATGGTGATGTGGAGGTTGCTCCTGGTAGCTCAGGACATCTAGATAACTTCTTTCCTATAGCATTTTTTAGAACTTTTTTTAATCCTCACCTGTGGATGTGTTTATTGATCTTAGAGAGGTAGGGAGAGGCGGGGGAGAGAGAGAGATTGAGAGAGAAGCATCTATGTGACACAGAGAAACACTGATTGGCTGCCTCCTGTACCTTCTTCCCCTACCGGGGATTGAAACCACAACCCAGTTATGTGCCCTGACAGGGGATCAAACTCACAAATGTTTGGTGTATGGGACAATGCTCCAAGTGAGCCATGCAGCCAGGGCTTTCCTGTAGCATTTTAACAGAGAACGACAAAGGCATCTGAACCAGAGGCATAGCTCTTCAGCACCTGGAGGAACAAGAGGCTCGGCGGGGCTGCACTGGCTCTTTCTGGCCCCTTTGTTGACTTTGCATTAAGGAATGCATCTATGGCATAGATTCTGTGTAGTTGGGGAACTATGAAGGGAGTCCCCCGCTCACCTGTGCTCACCTTCTCTCTTCACTTTGTGGTTGAAGAGGCTTCGAGAGAAATGGGCCTTTTACTGTAGGAAAAAGCCAGTCTGCTTTATGTTTGAATAGGAGTTCATGAATATTAGTGATTTGCACAATCTGGAGAAGAAGCTGACGCTGACAGTCTTGGCCTCTTCCATGGCAGGGCCAGCCGAAAATTGTGGCACCCTGCGCACTCACTCGGGATGTCAGCTCTCTTTGCCTTGGGAGCTTTTGAGCCCTGAGAACTGGGGCATTTGGGAGGTTTGCAGGAGCATGGGTGTGCAGGTGTGGAGGGCTTGTGTGTTAAGAAGTAGCCGTTGAGATGCTGTTATAAAGAGAACTAGAGTTTAATCGAAAGTTGCCTAAATTAATTATATATATTTTTTTCCTGTGGGACAAAGCTTGCTCCTGATAAATGACTTCTTTTTTTAAAGTTACATGAAATGTCAATTCAGAATGTTTTGAATATTTCAGGTTGATAGAATAATCTACCCATATGTGACCAAGAAAACTAGTATGAATCTCAGTGTTCTATCTTTAAAAATCTAAACTTATTAATATCATTATATATGTTTTTGATGCCATCACCTTTTGCTAAGTTATACAGTTTTTACACTGATGTGATCGGAATTAAATGTGCCTTCAAGTGTCAATTCGAATTGCTTGCCTGACACCTGGTCTTCTAATCAATTTCACCATGTAAATATTTTTTATGCTTTCATACATAATGTTTATCACATTAGCATTTTAAATGATTTCCTGTGTATACTTTTGGAAAATTATTAACTTTCACAGCTTTTCTGAGGACTGCAAAATTGTTTTTGTTACTCTCCTATAATAATTTCATAGTATCTTGAGTTATGGAGGGGACATGTTGACTTTAACCTCTGGTGCTAAGAAAAGCCCTGACATTCATAAATCTACAAACATATCTATGTACATATATCCGTACTTATGAGTCAGCAGTTCCCAAAGAACCCCACTATCATCCAGACAAAGGACTTGGGCACACTTTGATGGCAGAATGTCATGGAGGTCTTTGCTTGTCAAACCAGTCATCCTTCTAAATCTATTATATTTGAAGATGCTCAGGGACAAAATATTTGTATCAGATATTTAGATTCTTGTACATAAGCAGCAAAAAGTCAACTCAAATGAACTTAGGAAAATTTATTTTTAAAGGATTATAATGCATGGAGGAGAATGGATCTTTTTCTTGCCTTTATTTTCTTCAGACTCTGTGAGGATTGGCCTTTGCGCTCTGGGTCCGTGTGCCTAGCTCACAGGACCGCACCGCTCTCCCGTGTGTGTGTGATGAGGCGTGGAGTGATTGAGGGAAGAGTTGGGCGGTGAAACCGTGAGAGATCAGGGCTATAACTGGTCCTGGAGTGCATTCAGTACTCTCTCCTCATCTCTTGATTTTTCTGCCCTTGTTGGTTTCATCCTTTCTCATTGCAACCAGGTACAGAGAAGGTGGGAAAGATGACCTCAGTGCTTCTGAGAGGTACGCATCTCACAATAATGCCACCATGTAGGATTGACTCATGCTGTCTTTGGTCCAGAGTCAACAGTCCTGGGAAAGAGCTGATTGACCCAGCCTGGCAGAGATACCAACTGGGACCAATCCAGTGTGGCGGGGACTGGGGCCACATTGTACTTAGCATTGGCGGCCCCTGTCCTGTGTATCAGCAGAACCAAAGTGAGCTGGAGAAGTTTGATTCATATGAGATGTTTTCCTTCCTTATCCAGGGGTGTCCAACCTTTGGTGTCTCTGGGATGCACTGAAAGAAGAAGAGTTGTCTTGGGCCACACATTAAATGCATTGTGACACATAATCAGAAAAAAATCTCATAATGTTTTAAGTAAATTTATGATTTTGTGTTGGGACACATTCATAGCCATCCTGAGCCACATGCGGCCCACAGGCTGCAGGTTGGACACCCCTGGATGATATGTGGACACATCACCTCTCTCTTCCAGACCATGACTACTTGGCCTTTTCCTGATACCTTCTTTCTCCCCTTCACTTCTACCTTGCATGCCATGACTTTTCCTGGTTTGGCGAAGAGCACGGGTAAGACACGGTGTAGACAGGAGGAGAAGTCCTGGGGCAGTGGCTTGGAGCAGCTCTCTGCTGGCCTCTTCCCCTACAGCCCCAGCGATGCTCGTCTTCCTTCCACAGTACGGGGAAAAGTGGCAGCCAGGGAGGAGGCAAATGAAAGGGCAAATGATGAAGCTCCAATCTGCTGCTGGCCCAGGAGACAATGCCCTTTTCTAAAGACTAACTGTTTTCTCAGGATGAATGGATCGGTCATGAGTCCAAAATTTCATGACTACCTTAGGAGATATTTGATTTTTTATCGTATGTATAACATGGATAGTAGCTGAAGAAAATGCACTTTTGATTTTTCTTCATTTCCTAATTTGTTTCATTATCCAAATTTATTTGCACATACTTTTAGTCTAAGGAAATTTTCCAAACCCATTTAACATGTAACTTCAGAAATGTACTGCGTTTCTATGTGGATTCACTTAAATAGGAGTCATTCCTTTTCCCCAAGTTAATGGTGCTAACTCATTTATGTTCTGCTTCTGACAGCCATTCAGTAGTAATGCATTCCCAAAGGAATTGCAGTTGATTTCTAAATCTTGTATTTTCAGCTGCTGCCTACTTATCCCACACTGATTGGCATTTAACCATTGAATTAGATTTTTCTCGTATTAAAGAGAGCTTTATGAGCTTTAACTTCAAGTGCCTGTATCACTCCAATGCTGGCGTTATAATTGACACCAACTAAGCACTTTGTGCTGGAAAAGGCATTGTCTCCTAGGGTTGAGGGAGGCTTTGAATACATAGTTACCTGACACTCTTTCTCAGGGTTCCCTTCAGTGTGCTTTCAGGTGGCTCCAAGGCGAGCACATTGTGAGTGATCTCACCTGGCACATGTTAACATGCTTGCTTGTGTTTTGCCGTCAGGTGATCATATTCCCTGAGAGCCCTTTCTCTGGGCTTGTTGACTGATAGGGCCATAAATACACCCCTGAAGGGTAACACTGTAGCTGTTTCAGCACAGATGGAACAGAAATAAATGTTCCACTGTTTTAGTATTATACATTATAACCCCACTGCAGGATGCAATTTAAGGTGGCGATACTTCAGTTTCTACTCATTTTTTTTTACATGATGGCAGAATAGGCAGAATTGTGAACATGTCAGTCAAACAAGTGTGCTGACCATGTTGTGCACGTGGTTCATTCTTTGCCCCCAAATCAGAGAGCGCATCATAGTTTAAAAAGGGCACTACGTTTAGAAGGTCTCGGCTTTACTTATTGATAGTAAATAAACAAAAACTTTTTTCTGAACCTGTAAGTGGATTTTGAGGAAAGGAATATCTTTGCCTTAGAGAGACCAAATAATGCACTTGCCATTTCTTCTTCCTCTAATATCATACTCATTCAGTCAGCAAACACCAGTTATGTCCCTGGCCTGTTCCACCTCTGGAAAGGTAAAACTTAGGAGGGAGATGTAGCCATAAAACAAATTTACAATAAGGAATTACAGAAATCACGATAGAAGGGACATTGGGTCACAAAGGAGGGAGTGGTCAGTTCAGATCAGGGAAGGCTTTAACTAGAAGATGACAGCTGAAGTCGGCCATCTGAGCAAGGTGGCCGTACCTCATAGGACAGGAAGAAAGAAGAAAGAAAGTAAACCAAGCCACAGAGCATAAAACAGCCTGGGCAGTTGCAGAAGTCATGAGTTTGAGTAAGGTTAGGGTGAAGGCTGTAAGCGCTTGTGTAGCTAAAAGTGGATAGGATAGGGGCTTAACCGTAAGTATACATAATATACATGTGTATGTATGTTATGCATATATGTACCACATATATTTATAGTTGAACACACATGTATACTGTACATATATACATATACACACATACACATGTACTTTTATACATGTATATATGCATGTGTATGCATGTGTATTCAACTAAGGAATATTTTATTTTGGAGTTAGTAATTGTTAGTCTTTTTGTTATTCATTCCTAAGTTTAAGAGGAGGATGAGTACTCCTGTGATTCATTCGGGGGTAGTATAATAATCTCGTGGGATGGAGGAAAGGGGTGCGTTAATAATTTGAAAAACCTACAAGATGATTGTGTTAAGCCTCTGTATCTGCCCTTATGAGAATTGCAGCTAAACTCAGTGAAAGCCACTGAAGAGTTTTAAGTGGGGGCTTATAGTGTCTTTTAATATCAGTGACCTTGTTAGGGTACTGTCTCAATTTACTATTCATTAAGTAGAATTCCCTAAAACTTATTGACTTGCTTCCTCCCTCTAAACATTCACTTATTGCCCTGTTGGCACATACACATATTAGAGTCTAATAGAGGAATATCTGGGGACAGAACACAAAAACCAAAACAAAACAGCAGTTGAAATAGAAAACGGAAGATACCATTTGGTTTTCATGACGCAGGTCATTTCTGGGACCATGCTGGGGTGTCCAGGCCAGCTGGGAGGACAGGGGAAGGTGGGTGTCGCCGGTGTTGTGCCTGGTACACAGTAGGTGTGCAGTGATTGATGGTCGGTGTCCTCGCCCTTCCCTTTCAAGCTCTGGACTTGTTTTTGGAAATGAGAACCCATCAGATTTTCTGTTAGTGGCTAATGTCAAGAGTGACTGGGGAGGGGAGTTGAGACTGAGAAGAAAATAGTGACTCAGATATTAGGCCCCTATAATGTTAGAATGAGAAGGGAATTTAATGATTGCCTAACACTTCTCACTTTACCGCTGGGGAAACCAGGGCCTGAGAGACTGAGCAACTTGTCTCAAAGTTGTAAAGCTAATAAATGCAGAAAAGGACCGGAGCCCAGGTCCTCTGACTCCATGTTTTAGATATTTGCAGATTCTCAAACTTGTCGATGTCATTTCTACATGCTTTTACTATTTCTTTTATTTTTTATTTTCTTGTTCAATGCTTTTTCTTTTGGCAAAACAATTGGAGTTTGCGCCATTGGAAGTTCTTATCAGCTCACCTGGAACATATCCCTCCGCGAACTGCCACCTCTTTCTGTTTGTTGGATCACGCGGCGTTATAAATATCTGGTCATTGCAGCATCCCCTTCGTCTCCCTCTTGTATTCAGTTGGTCACTTGGTCCTGTTGAGCTCACTTTAGAAATGTGTCTGAGATTCATCTTTGTTTTCATTTTCTGCATTCCTTCCTTCACTTGATCTTTTTTCTTTTTTCTCTAGACCATCGAAGTAGCTGTTAGAGTAGGTCCTGCCTTCTGCACTCCGTAGTCTTCACTGTCTCTGGAGTTTTCTGTGGAGAGCATATATCTGAATGCTGGCTTCAGCAGCGCTCAGTGACTTTCCTTCCTGAACGTGCCTCTGCTGTGCTGCAGCCCTTCACGAGGTGGCCTCAGTGTCCCTCTTCAACATTTTCCTCTGCTCATTCCTCCTCCCTTTGCCCACCAGGCTCTAATCACACCAGCCCATTCAACATTCCTTTCTCCATGCCCCATTCTAGGCACATACCACCTTCTTTGTGAAGCCTTCTCTTCTTTTCTTTTTTTTTTTTTGTACAATGTTTCTTTTTTATTAAGTATATTTTACTGATTATGCTATTACAGTTGTCCCATTTTTCCCTTTTGCCCCCCTCCACCCGGTACCCCCATTCCCTCTAGCAATCCCCCCGCCTTAGTTCATGTCCATGGGTTGC
Source organism: Micronycteris hirsuta (assembly GCA_004026765.1). Lineage (NCBI taxonomy): Eukaryota > Metazoa > Chordata > Mammalia > Chiroptera > Phyllostomidae > Micronycteris > Micronycteris hirsuta. Next base: position 124,087 of record PVJI01003422.1, read on the forward strand.
ATATACAAGTTCTTTGGCTTCTCAATTTCCTATACTGTTAACATTCCCCTCTCTATTTTTTTTTTAATTATTTTATTGTTGTTCACTTACAGTTGTCTACATTTACCCCCACCTCCAACCCCGGGCAAACCTACCTCCCTCCCTTGTTTCCACCCTCCCCCTTGGTTTTGTCCATGTGTCCTTTGTAGCAGTTCCTGAATACCCTTGTCCCCATTATCCCCTTCCCCCTCCCCTCTGGTTACTGCCAGATTGTTCTAAATTTCAATGTCTCTGGTTATAATTTGTTTCTCTGGTTGTATTTTGCTTGCTTACCTCACAAGCGTCTTGGCTGTGGCCGATCTGAGTTCTCTGGTAGCTGATCTGGCCTTGGTGCCTTCTCTCATGAGTCCTTATATAAAACCCCTTAACATTTCATATAGTAAGGGCTGCGTGATGATGTACTCCTTGAACTTGACCTTATCTGAGAAGCACTTTATCTGCCCTTCCATTCTAAATGACAGTTTTGCTGGATAGATTATTCTTGGTTGTAGGTCCTTGCTTTTCATGATT
>PVJI01003423.1:6705-20633 GCA_004026765.1 Micronycteris hirsuta
TCTGAGGTTCCTGAGTCCCTCCTCATTTTTTTGAATTCTTGTTTCTTCCTTCTGGTCCACCCCATTGGTTTGAGTCCCAGCTTCCTTTTTTTCCCTATTGGTTCCCTGTAAATCTTCCTCCATTATCTTTATTGTATTGTTCATTTGTTCAACTATTTCTTCCAGTTTTGTGAGCATCCTGATTACCAGTGTTTTAAACCGGGCATCTGTTAATTTGGCTATCTCTTCGTCCGTTAGTTGTAATTTGTTCTGATCTTTCATTTTGGCCATTTTCATTCTTTTTTATCTCGGCTAACCTGTCGGAGTCTTAGGTGTTTGTTGGTGCCTGGCAACCTGGGTCATTTTTTTGTGATGTTTCCTCTGGGGGCGGGGCCTGGGAGGGAGCAATGGCGTCTGCTGTTCACCGCCACTCCCTATCACCCTCTGCTCCCCAGTTCCCCACTGCCTTTTCCACCAGTCTCGGCGCTGCTGGTTCCCACTGGCCTCTCCAGTTACGCCGCCGGCCTGCGACGTTCACCCGTTGCTCGGGGTTGTGCTTTGGTTAGGCGCTCCCGGGGTGAGTCCCTCCGGGCAAACTGCCTCTCACTCCGCTCCTCCGCTAGGTTCTGCCCTGCTTACCGGCCTGGATGTACGTCCTCCCCAACTTCCTGGGTGTCGGACTTCCCTTCAATTCGATTCTGTCCGTTCTGGTTGTTTATTTTTCGCTATTGAGTTCGTTGTTTAAACTCTCTGGTTGTGAGCGGCGGTGCAGTGAGTCCACCTACACTGCCATCTTGGCGGAAGTCCAAAATCTTTCTACTTCAAAGTACGTAAATAAAAGTCCCTATATACTTTAGCTTGTTATTTTTAAGAACCCAAATAAAAGAACTGTGCGGAGTGGAATATCATTTTCTGAATCACAGGTCAGTGTTTCCCTTCACCCTTCGACTTCATTTCTCCAATCTTCCTCCCCTTTCTCCTCCTCGAGTTATAGCTTTCCTCCCCTCAGCTCTGACAATGCCAGCCCCCGACAGCGAAAACAGGGAAAGGGGGCAAGCTGGAGCTGGTAGGAGGAATCCTCTGCACACAGGTGGATATTTCTGTTGGGGGAAGTGTAGACTAAGCCAGGCCAGGCCCCATGGGTTGCTGAGAAGATGTGATAATAATCATGGTAACATGGCCCCAGTTAGCAGAGGTGCTGTGGAAGGCAGCTGTCCGGAAAACTTTCCTTAGGGAGTCAGCTCAAGTCAAAGGCTCTGAAGCCCATTCTGACCTACATTAGAGGTGACAACTCCAGAGACTCTCGGTCTAGAGTGGGCTAAGTAAAGACAAGCCTGAGAGCCAGGAGCAGCTAAATATTTATATGAAACTTATAATGTGTGTGTTGTATACAAATCTTATAAAATTATTTTCTTATTTGTTAACATTTAGAAAATTTTACATTTACAATAAATAGCACTGTTTAGTTAATTGTGCACAATAAATTACATTAAATAAATCATCTTGAAAGGTAAAGTACTGATATAACTACAGGTACTTTGGAATTAAATACAGCAGTACCACAGTAGAAAAAAGAGCACAGTAAAAAGAGCACAGTAGCTCTTTTGCTTGCCTATTACAATGAAGTATGTTTGCCCCTTGATTGTGGAACCCCGTGCATTATCATGGAAAATGGTAGATATTCCAGAAAAGTAGGGTGGACTCAACCTCCAAAGAATGGGCAAAGGAAATTTAAAAACTACAGATTGAAGGTTCCTAGCCACATTCTATTTACTTATTTTTTAACTGATTTTTTAATTGTATTTTTTCTCATCACCATTTATTCCCTTTATATCTTGCATCCCCCACAATTACCACACCATAGTCTATATCCGTGACTCCTTTATCCTTTTCACTTGATACCTCCACCCCCAAATCCTCACCCCATAGCTGTCACCCTACTCTCTATGTATGAGTCTGTCCACAGTTGTTTTTTTAATTTAATTTTTAAAAATTTAATCTTTATCGTATTTTTTACATTACCTTTCATCCCCTTATACTCCCTCCCCCAGCAGCCACCACCCTGTTGTCCATGTCCCTGAGTCCTTTTACCTTTTTGCTTGATCCCTCCACCCCCTCACCTCCGACCTCCACTTGCTGTCATCCTGCTCTCCATCTATGATCTGTCCCCATTTTCTTGTTAGTTCAGTTTGTTCATTAGATTCCACATATGAGTGAAATCATATGGAATTTGTCTTTGTCTGACTGGCTTATTTCACTTAGAATAATGTTCTCTACATCCATCCATACTGTCACAAAGGGTAAAATTTTCTTCTTTTTTATGGCCAAGTAGTATTCCATTGTGTAAATGCCCTTCAGTTGTTTTATCCACTAATGTACTGATGGACACTTGGGTGTCTTCCATAGCTTGGTGATTGTAAATAATGCTGCAATGAATGTAGGGGTGCTTATGTTCTTTTGAATTAGTGTTTTAGGTTCCTTCAGATATATTCCCAGGAGTAGGATTGCTGAGTTCAAAGGCAGATCTATTTTTAATTTTTTGAGGTATTTACATACTATTTCCCACAGTGGCTGCACTAGTCTGCATTCCTACCAACAATGCACAAGGGTTCCCCTTTCTCCACATCCTTGCCAACACTTGTTGTTTGTTGATTTATTGATGATAGCCATTCTGACAGTTGTGAGGTGGTATCTCATTGTGGTTTTAATTTGCATTACTCTGATGATTAGTGACATTGAGCATCTTTTCATATGTCTATTGGCCATCTGTATGTCCTCCTTGGAGAACTGTCTATTCAGGTCCTTATCCCATTTTTTAATTGGGTTGGTTTTTTTTTTTGGTGTTGAGTTTTGTAAGTACTTTGTCAATGTTGGATATTACCATATTTTGCCACATATAATATGCGCTCTTTTTTGCCCAAATTTTTGAGGGAAAAATAAGGATGTACATTTTACATGGGTAGTACTAATTCTGTATCTATATAAATGTTTTTAATTCTTTTATTTATGCTTATGCATTAAAAGTGTAATTCTAGAAAGCAATAACTATATCCATATGCAAAATAATACCCTGGAATATGATAATCGGTTTTGTTGAACTTATGACGAACTTGTCACAAAAGCAGTTTTGGCCAACAATTCAATGAAATGAAATGAAGAATGACATATTGCTTTCCACGGAGTCAGATAGATGATGCAGACTCTTATAGACTTGATAAGATAGGTGATGCCTACTTTATTACCATAGGGTGGACAGTACGACATATCCTTTTGTACACTTTAGGAAGGAGAAATATTTGGAAAATCCCTTGGAAAATGTCGAAATGGTTTTCATGTACTGCAAGCTTTAAGCTAGAGGTTATTAAATATGCTAAAAATCATGGCAACAGAGCTGCCGTGAGACACTCTGGACCTTGTTCCACAGAGTGTGTCAGCAGATTGTGGAGGCAACAGGTAGAAACATTTCTTCAGATGCCACGGCAGAAGCAGGCAATGCAGGGAGATCTCAAAAGTGGCCGGAGGTGGAGCAGGTGTTAAAGACCTGGATTCTAGAGCAGCGTCAAACCAGTATCATAAATTTGGTACCAGTACGGAAAATTTCTTGTACCATAATATGTCGAAAATAAATGCTAAAATTCCTTTATAATACAAAAAGACAAGTATCTAACTATAAATAAAAATTGAATTAAAAATTAAAATGAAAGATATTTTTTCCTGAAAGTTTGGGCCAAAAATGTGGGTGCACATTATACACGGCAAAATATGGTATCAGATATATCGGTGGGTATGTTCTCCAATTCTGTGGGTTGTCTTTTTATTTTGATAATTTCTTATGCTGTGCAAATATTTTTTAGTTTGATATAGTCCCATGGTTAATTTTTCTTTTGTTTCCCTTTCTGGGGAGTTATATCTGATAAAAAATTGCTACAAGCAATGTCTGAGATTTTGCCACCTATTTTTTCTTCTAGGATTTTTTTTTTTATTTTTTAATTTATTTTCAGAGAGAGGGGAAGGGAGGGAGACAGAGAGGGAGAGAAACAGCAATGTATGGTTGCCTCTCACATGGCCCTCACGGGGACCTGGCCTGCAACCTAGGCATGTGCCCTGACTGGGAATCGAACCAGGACCCTTTGGTTCCCAGCCCGCACTCAATCCACTGAGCTACACCAGCCAGGGCTCTTCTAGGATTTTTATGGTTTCAGATCTAACATTTAAGTTTTTGACCCATTTTGAATTTATCCTTGTGTGTGATGTAAGAAGATGGTCTAGTTTCATTTTTCTGCATGTATCTGTCCAATTTTCCCAACATCATTTATTGAATAAACTCTCTTTAGCCATTGTATATGCTTGCTTCCTCTCTCAAATACTAATTGACTATAAGGGTGTGGGTTTATTTCTGGGCTCTCTATTCTGTTCCATTGATATATGTGTCTGTTTTTATGCCATTACCATGCTGTTTTGATTACTATGGCCTTATAGTTTGATATTAGGTAGCGTGATTCCTCCAACTTTGTTCTTTCTCAGGATCACTGTTGTTACACAGAGCCTTTTGTGGTTCCATATACCTTTTTGAAATACTTGTTCTAGTTCTATGAAATACATCACTGGAATCTTGATAGGAATCGCATTGAATGTATAGATTGCTTTGGGTAGCATAGACGTTTTAACAGTGTTAATTATTCCTATCCATGGACATAGTATGTACTTCCACTTATTTGTATCTTCTTCTGTTTCTTTCTTCAGTGTCTTACAATTTTCCATGTATAGGTTTTTACATTCTCAGATTTATTTCTAGATATTTAATCTTTTTGAAGCAATTGTGAATGCAATTGTTTTCTTAATTTACTTTTCTGATAGTTTATTATTGGCATATAAAAATGCAACATTGCTGGATATTAATTTTGTATCCTGCTACTTTGCTGAATTCAGTTATCAGTTCTAGTAGTTTCTTGGTAGAATCTTTGGGGTTCTCAATGTACAGTATCATATCATCTGCAAAAAAAGACAGTTTCACTTCTTCCTTTCCAATGTGGATGCCTTTTATTTCTTCTTCTTGTCTGATTATTGTAACTAGCACTTCAAATACTGTGTTCAATAATACAGGTGCAATCAGACATCCCTGTCTTGTTCCTGATCTTAAGGGGAACACTTGTAGTTTTTACCTGTTGAGTATGATGCTGGCAGTGGGTTTGTCCTATATGGCCTTTATTATATTTATGTATGTTCCTTCTGTTCCCACTTTGCTGAGACTTTTTTTGATCATAAATGGGTGCTGGATTTTATCAAAAGCTTTTTCTATATCTATTAATACGATCATGTGGTTTTTATCCTTCATTTTGTTTATGTGGTGAAACACTTTTATTGATTTGTGAATGTTGTACCAACTTGCAATCCCAGAATAAATCCCACTTGATCACGGCACAAGACTTTTTTGATGCCTTGCTGTATTCGGTTTGCTAATATTTTGTTGACGATTTTAGCATCTGCGTTCATCAGGGATATTGGCCCCTCTATTCAGATTCTCTGGTTCTTCCTTATTTAGTTTGGGAAGATTGTATGACTGTTCTTTCATTTAGGGGCTCTTCTTTGTCTTCCCATTTTGGCTGCCTCTCAGAGGTATTTGTTTCTACATGTCAGGTGGATCTTGCGAAAGCCTCTGGTGTCAGTCGTTGTCAGATGCTGCCTGTAACTGGCCATGGCCAACCTGTTTGGAGCTGTCAGTGACCCCCAGCTGTGGCTCCCTCTGCTGGGCCTGTTTGTGTGCAGAAAGAACCAGGCTGTGCTGGAAGGCTGGCTTTTACCAGCACCATTGCCAGGGAGAGTCAGTTAAAGTCTAGACTTCCCAGAGATCATGCCTGCTGGCTTTCTATTCGGCTTGATCTCTAAAATAGCTTCAGCTGTACTCAGCAGCCTGGCTTAAGCTCCACAGGGTGAGGCAGAGTAATTCCTGTGAGTGGGGCAATTGCCTCCCCTGTGGCTATTGCCACTTGGAGGGGAGTGCTGTGCCTGAGAAAGATGGCCCCTGTGGAATGAGGAATGACTCAGCACAGGATCCTGGTGGCTGATCCTTCTGCTCTCTCCCCAGAGCCACCAAAGCCAGACTCTCCTCAAGCATCTCTAGTCTGCCCTCCCTCTGCTGGAGCCCAGGGTAAGTGGCTGCAGATGAAATTTTGTGCATTGGCTCTTTAAGAGTCTGTATCTCTAGCCATCTCTCCCTTGTGGACAGAAACAACACTGTTTTTCACAGCTGGGTTATGTGGGTCCCTTTCCTAGTTCTGGTGCTCTAGGCTGGGGAGCCCAGGTTGGGGTTTAGACCCCACACTTCTCAGGGGAAACCCCTGGCCACTGAAATGTCCCTCTGGATCTTTAGCTGCTGTCTGTTGGAGCCCAGCCAGCCCTCTCGTGGTGGTGAGGTGGTTTCATCTGTTTGGCCTTGGATGTAAGGCTTCTCTCCAGCTAGTGTTCAGTTGGTTATTCTGGATGATTTTTCTTTAACTTAGTTGTAATTCCAGTTTCATCCTGGGAGGAGGTTAGTGTAGTGTCCACTTACTGCTTTACCATCTTGGGTTCATCCCTAGCCATGTTTTAGAATGAGTTACTAAGAGGGAGAATTGCTAGTTGAGGAAAGGAAGCAATAATCACTAGGAGTTAGGGGAGTGCACTGTGAAAATCAAGAAAAAATAATTTCATTTCCTTTTTGGATGATGGTATGAGATTCTGTAGACCAAGAGAATGCTGATAGAGTTATTTTCATTTTAGCAAAATGACATTTAAAAAATGAATGAATGACTGCAATGGAGATGAAGGTACCATTAAGTCATATTTATACCTGGTTGACCCCTCTGTCACTTAGTGAAAATGTTGGCAAACTTTTGCTAGAAAGAGCTGGAGAGCAACTATTTTAGGTCACGTTGAAACTACTCAACTCTGCCTTTGTAGCATGAAAACAGCGACAGGTATCCATAAATGAATAGGCAAGGGTTCTAATAAACTTTCTTACAAAAACAGATGGCAGGTTGAGTTCAGCCCACAGACTGCACTTTGCTGACTTCTGGACTATGGCATTATTAAATAATGGGTTGAGAGCAACCTGGACCGAGGTCCCTAACGGCATGCTGCAGAATCCATCTGGGACTCTACTCAAAACTGTTCTCAGCAATGTTAACGAGGTGGCAGGCAACTTAATCATGCTCATGAGCAATAGAACTGGTGGGAAAAAGCTAACGCTCAGAGACAATCAGGATTCAAATGGTTGTTTGATGGGCGAGATGAGCAAAAGTGAGAAAGTGGAAATTTAGGGCTAAATATCAAGTCGTGCATTAAAGTTTAAAAGGAACTCTGCCAAGTACAGGGGGAACTGTTTCCTGACAGGAATTCATGTGAAAAAATCTCTGTGTAACTGACCTACATGTTTACAGTTAGCCAGTGATGTGAGGTGGTGACCAGGAAGGCTGAGGACAGCTTAGACCACATGAGCAAAGTACCGTGTCCAGGGAAAGGAGGTTGTGGTCCCCTGGGGTTTGGTGTGGATCAGAGTCAGCTGGAGAGAGACTTTCAGTTTTAGTTATCATGTCTTAGTAAATATTTTGCCATTTAAGCAAGGGTAGATACCCGTTGGTTTGGAGATACCCATTTATTTCTACAGCTGTTGTAAATATTTTATAAATGTGTATTCAATGAAGAAGATATTTCATTTCTTTAAATTATTGAAAAACAGTTTTTTTGGAGTTGCAAGTAATTTCTGCTTGTTTTGGAAGATACAGGAACAGGGGGTAGATCTTTGTTCTAGGAAAAACCGTGTTTTAAATCCTCACCTGAGGATATGTTTATTGATTTCAGAAAAAAGGAAGAAAGGAACAGAGAAAGAGAGAGGGAGGGTGGGAGGGAGGGAGAGGGAGAAACATCCACACGAGAGAGAAACATTGATCGGTTGCCTCGTGTCCGCCCCTACCGGGATCAAACCCGCAGTCTAGGTCTGCGCACTGAGACCGAACCCGCATCTCTTGGGGTGGACGATGCTGTAGCCGACTAAGCTACTCAACCGGGGCCTAAGGGGAAACATTTTGATAGCCGTCTTTAGACACATACGAGCTGAATTTAGTTTAGGAAGTACTGAATTAGCAAATTAATTCAAAGACATTTTAGATAGATTTTAAGAGTATAGTTTAGGAATTTATACTTGGATATATTAGAAGAACTCAGAAATTGAAGAATTAGATAATTTCCTCTCAACCCAAGCCCAAGTCTGGAGTCCGACTGCCCTATTTATGCTTGAAAGCTTAGTTTTCCCTTGGAGATATATGTGTGTGTTCTGATCTAAGTAACATTTTGCTTATAGGAGATTGGGAGATCAGCCTAGAGTAGAAAGGTTATGTTGGTTTAGAAGACAGACTGTGACCAGCATTTGAACTGAGCTTAGTTAAACACTACCTGGCCTGCCTCCGTGTGATTTGCTCATGTTACATTATCTAACAACACATAACCTTGGACTTATGCACTTTCCCATGACTTCGTCCTGCCCCGGCCTCAAGGACAGGCCGTGCCAGGGGCTGGGCTTTCTTCAGTAGGCAGAGAGTGGTGAGAAGGGACCTTTTAAAAGAGAAATTACTGTACTTTGAAACATGGAACATTCCTCAAGAAAACAATAGTCTTTTGTAGTTTATACATCTTTTATAGTTGTCCATGGTGCAAAGCTAGGTTTTATGCAAACTATTCCATTGTGGATATAAGTGGAAGATCTCAATTATTTCTTAAAACTTAGAGGCCATGAGAGTCATTTGAAGTGCTTGAAGAATGCAGGTCTGGGCCCATCTAGGAAGATTTTGATTTATGTCTGCATTTTTTAACACTGTTCCAGATAATTTGGACATAGTCGGTCCAACCAAACTTTATCCCTGTGATAAAATGAATTCATCTTTTATTGACAACAACATTAAACAGTGACAGGACAGCATCATCGCAGACTTTAGGATTCCTTTTGAAAGGTAAGAGGACATCAAAGCTGAAGAGTATAAACTTAGGGAAGGAAATAAAGGGAGATTTTATTTGTTGGAGGTGCAAAACTCCCTTCATTTGCAATTAATTAATAACTCATTAGTCATAAACTTTTTTTATATTAGGACTACTTGGTAGCTTTGTAGAGGATCCATATTCAGGGTATCGGAATTTGTTCCGCATCAGCCTGCATTAAGTGTAATTATTATTGAATTGATTCACGTTCTATCAAGACACATTCTCAGATGAATTATTTTGATGTATAGAGCTCTTGCAACTTCCTTCCTTATTATGATTTATAAGATGAGATTTCTAAGGCTGGAACGAGTCCCAATTGTGTGTATGTGTGGCTTGATTTTGTCTTAAAATTATTGCAGCCATATCTCTGCTGGGCCATTTCTATCAATGTGTAATCTCTCTAAGTCTCTATGTACTCTTCTGTTAAATGGAAAGGAAAATGCCTAGTTTTTTCTTTCTTTTTTTTTAAATTTTTATTTATTTCTAGAGAGGGGGAAGGGAAGAGGGGAAGGGAGGGAGAAAGAGAGGGAGAGAAACAGCAATGTATGGTTGCCTCTCACATGGCCCTCACGGGGACCTGGCCTGCAACCCAGGCATGTGCCCTGACTGGGAATCGAACTGGGACCGCGTGGTTCCCAGCCCGCACTCAAGCCACTGAGCTACACCAGCCAGGGCAGGAAAATGCCTAGTTTTACAGCTCTGTTTAATCCTTTGAGGATCAATTGAGACCACTCTTATGAAATTATTTTAGAAATAATAAAGCACTAAAACATTTTATTCATTATTTAAAGAGATAGAAATAGGGTGGGCAGCAACCTAGAAGGATGGAGCTCATGGTTTGCCAGAAGTCGCTGGTCGTCCAGTATGACTATGTGAATGTAAACAGAATCAGTGGAGAACTGGAAAATGGTTTGGGGTCAAATCACGGGGGCCTTGATTGCCAGGCCAAGTTTGTCCTTTTATTCATTAGACAATACAAATGATTGCTTTATGAATAGAGGGTTGACATAATAAGAAAGATTATATGATTTCACGTATATGTGGAATCTAATGAACAAACTGAGTTAACAAGTAAAATGGGGAGAGACTCATAAATGGAGAGCAGGATGGCAGCTAATGGTGGGCGAAGATTTGGGGGTGGAGGGGTTGAGCAAAAAGGAAAAAGGATGCATGGACGTGGGCAACGGTGTGGGACTGCTGGGGGGTTAGAAGGGGACTAAATGGTAATGTAAAAAAATACAATAAAGATTATATTTTAAAAAAGAAAGATTATATGGCATTAGTTGTAAAATGTCCTTGAATGGAATAACAATAATGAATTAAATGGTTATTGAAATCATCTAGGCAAGAGGTAATGAGATTCTGTCTGGAGAAGCAGAAATAAAACAGGGATATTTGAAAGAGAGAAGCTGAGGACAGAATCAGCCTCAGACGTGGAGGGTAAGTGAGTGGGAATGTTTGTGCCGTCTTCACCGCTTCTAAATTCCGAGGACTGGGAGGATAGAAAGAGGGAACACAGGCATGGCCCCAGATCTTAAACTTACATTTGGTCCAATATTTGTCATTTTATTACACAGTTCCAAAAGAGTTTTGTGTCACTGGGCAGTTCTTTTTCTCAAATTGCCCCTACATGTGTGCATTCATTGTTTAAAATTATAGCTCTTAGCTACTCAGTAGTATTTCCAGGGCCTGTATTTCTGAGCCAACATTCCAACTTCCATGTGTTCACTTCTACATAAACCACATTTATAGAATTTTTCTGACACTACATTATATTACACGTGTAAGGGCTAAATCTGGAAAAGTTTAACAGATGAAAATCCACTCTTCTAGTTATGCACAAGGGATTAACACGGGCAACTCCCATTAATGTGAATTTTCCAACACTTTGGCCATTGACATTTCACCACATCCAGAGGAAGAGGTCACGCGTGAAGAGGAAGAGGAGAGGCAAGTAAATCATTTCCATACAGTGTATTGTATGAGCTGCTGCATAAATTTATTTAAAAAGTGAAGGGATTTTTTTTTCTAGCATAAAGCTAAAGAGCCACACTTCCTTCTTAAGTCTCTCAGATTGACGTGGGCTGAGGTGACCTTCCATCTTATTCCAGGTGGGCAGGGCTTGTGCTCTGGGTTCTATCTTCTGTGGACATGCAATGCTTCCTCCATCATCTAGCATTCATTGAACTGCTTTCCGTGCTTTGGAAATAATCATAGCCACTAATCACTGAATGTGTAAATGAGACAAATATAAAAAAATTCAGTGCTTTATTATTTCTAAAACAATTTCATAAGAGTGGTCTCAGTGGATCCTCAAAGGATTAAACAGAGCTGTAAAACTAGGCATTTTTCTTCCCACTTAACAGAAGAGCACATAGAGACTCAGAGAGAAATAGCCCAGCAGGGAGATAGCTGCAATAATTCTAAAACAAAATATGTTCATTGTTTTAGACCAGAGGTACTCACAGTGCGGTCCGTGGGCCCTCAACACCAGAATCACCTGGGAACTTGTTGGAAATGCAAACTCTTGGCCCCCACTCCAGAATTACAGAGTCAGAATGTGGAGGGATGGGGCCCAGCAACCCACCTTTGAACCAGCCCGGCTGGTGACCTCCGTGGACACCGAATTTTGAGAACGACTGCTGTGAACATCTTCAATCACAGTACACCTACCGAGTAGGAACTGTTCTCCTTTTCTGTGTTCAAAATGGGGTTTAGAGAGAGAAAATAACTTTCCCAAAGCTTGGTAGGCCTGGGTAGGCCTAGGATCCCAAAAAGCTGGGTAGGTATGACACGCTTCGCACCTCACCACACTGGCACTGTAGTATGTGTTGACTGAATACTACATATAAGCATGTCACAGAAGAACAAGGCTCAGTTTGTGACTTCTGTTATATTGTGAGGCCATGAACAAACTATCTGGCCCCATTTTGCCTCTTTTCTCATAAATGATGTAGATTGAGGATCATTTACTACTGTGTGTGTGTGTGTGTGAGAGAGAGAGAGAGAGAGAGAAAGAGAGAGAGATTGAGATCAGCCAACCAATATGCTGGCACCCAGGGCTGTGAGACAGAAGACTAAGCTATGCTAGGTGACTAGAAAGATAAATGGCTACAAAATGCATTTCCAAAGGAAATTCATGTAAATAATAAAATAACATGCTTTGATATATTGATTTATCTTCTCTTTAAATCTCTAACATGTCCATCTCTACTGAATAGTGTTAAGAGCTTTAAATGGTGTTAGGCTACATTAAAATATTTGGTCCTGGCAGTGGATACACCAGGGACTGTATAAATTTTCAGGATCTCATTCCCAGCTGTCTCTTTTCTTTCTAGGAATTATCTTTACCTCTCTTCATAAAAGGGTACGACAGCATGGTTACTCTCTGCTAACCCTTGTACATGTCACTAATCCCACTCTTCCAAGGAAATTGGCCCTTCTAAGATTCGTTTTTATCCATCTTACTAACATTTATTGAAGACCTGTTATGTTTTCATTATTGTGCCCTGGAAGGAATGTAGGTAGTAACCCAGAGATTTTACATATTCTCTGCCTGATGGTAGTAAACGTAAGTCATACACACAGACCAAAGGCTAAAACCAAGCAACACTAGAAGAAATCTCATGGAGGAGGATTTTGCTCTTAGAGTCGCTATGAATTCAAGGAGTAAGTAGAGTGAGATGTTTGGGTTGAGGTGGTCTTGGAAGGATTCCTCTTGGACATTGAAAGCCTTGGGAGCATCCAGTGACAAAGAGAAGAGAGGCGAGGGGAGGACACCCATGCTTGGGGAGTGCTGTTTCTTCCCACCACATCTTCCTCCCTAGCTCTTCTCTGGTCCGACTCTCAGCGAAGTGTGCAAATGTCAGTGTGCGTCTGTGTGGCCCAGTAATTGAGGGCGAGGGCTAATTTACACACTGGTTACACTTCGTTACATTTCCTGGTCTGTTTTCAGTCTACTTACACTGGGATCTGTATTCAGAGGTAAAGGAAAGAGGTGCACGTTTCTCTGAGAGCACTGTAGACTTGTGTAAAATACTAACCTGCCTTCATAGGAAAGGAATGAAGTGGGTGAGGGACAGCTAACTGGTGAGTAAGAGGTGGCGGCAGGGTTTTAAGCTGGTGTGCATCCTCTCAGCCTTGGGCAAATGCGGCTGGGAGGCTCTCTGGACGCTGGACTAATCTATATGCAGTGGCAGTCCGTGTTCCTGACACGGCTGAACTGAAGAACCTGCAGCGCGTGTCAAGAGCCCCTCCTGAAAGCAATTAGCGGATCCACCATATGACTTCAATTCTTTGTGGACTATAAAGGAGACGCTTCGCCATTTTTTGAAAGGGAGATGAGCAGGAATGTTGGTAGCTTATACATTATTTAGAGCCGGAGATCTTGCCTTGGTCTCACAAAGGAGAAAGACAGAATTGTCATGGTAGTTTCAGTGTATGTGATGGTGGAAATATAGATGTTGGATTTTGGAGCTTCTCTGAATTGCCTGTAATCTGGTGACCTATAATTAGCTTGCAGAAGATATTAAAATCTTATTTTTTTCCACCCATCATAGCACATAGGTGTCTGGTATCTCATTACATTAAAAAATTATATTGCATATATTTGAGAAATGTAGTATAATGATAAAATTATTTTTTATAACATTTTATTTATTTTTTTTAGAATTTTTTAAACATTTTTTTATTTTTTGTTCAATTACAGTTATTTGCATCCTCTCCCCTCCCCTCCTCCCTTCCCCTCTAGCCCCACCTCCCCCCACAGCCTCCCTCCTCCCCCTTAGTTCTGTCCATGTGTCCTCTACAGTGATTTCTGTAAACCCTTCTCCCCATTGTCCCCTCCCCTCTCTCCCCTGTCTATTGTTCGACTGTTCTTAATTTCAATGTCTCTGGTTATGTTTTGCTTGCTTTCTACTTTCGTTGGTTATGATCCG
>PVJI01003423.1:20733-124831 GCA_004026765.1 Micronycteris hirsuta
AGTTCCATCCATGCTGTTGCAAAGGGTATAAGCTCCTTCTTCCTCTCTGCTGCGTAGAATTCCATTGTGTAAATGTACCATAGTTTCTTGATCCATTCATTTGTAGATGGGCACATAGGTTGTTTCCAGCACTTAGCTATTGTGAATTGTGCTGCTATGAACATAGGAGTGCAAAGGTTCTTTTGAATTGGTTTTTCAGAATTCTTAGGGTATAATCCCAGTAGTGGAATTGCTGGGTTGAAAGGCAGTTCCATTTTCAATTTTCTGAGGAAGTTCCATACTGATAACAAAATTATTAACTCCAGCTCATATTTTTACCCAAAGTCATGCATATGAAAAATTACAGAATTTTGCATGGACTCAGCTGGTAGCAGATCTGACTCACCCTTATTTCCAATAGTATCAGATACAACAATTTTGCTTTGTTTTGAGACATTTTTGGGGAGGTAGTTGGAAATTTGGATGAGACTGTTACATCAAGACATTGAAAAAAGGTTTTGCAGCAGCACCAGCTTATAAATAGTTACGTGGTTCCTCCTTTCCTTTTTGGCCATTCATGGTCTCTTCTATGTGTTCATGAGAGGAAGGAAGGTTAAGCTTGAAACCTTTGAGTTATCGCTGCTCTTCCATGCTGAGCAGTTGCTAGGCTCCATTTCACATTCACTTGTGTGTCCTTCTGTAAACTTCTATTACAACCTCTCCCCCCGCAATTACTTTCCTTATCTCGGCTGCTCCGAGGCTTTCTCCTTTCCTCAGCACAAGGCTTAGGATTTGTATTTACAGAATTGTCTTTGGTCACATCACTGCCAGTTCAAAAATCTTCATTGACTCCTATTTGCTCCCCAAATAAATTACAAACTCCTCAGAGTAATAATTAGTGTCATCCTGCAATGAATATTGGTTACTTCTTCCAGGTGTATACCTTATGCTCCAGGCAGTCTGCACTATAAGTGTTCTTATTTTTTTAAAAAGACCTAATTTTTTGGAGCAGTTGTAGGTTTACAGTAAAATTGAAAGGAAGGTATACAGATGTTCCATATATGCCCTGCCTCCTCCATTATCAACCCCACCCACCAGAATAGTAAATTTTCTTTACCAAGCACGAATTTGCATTGACATATCATAATCACTCAAAATCCATAGTTTACCTCAGCATTCACTCTTGCTGTTGTACAGTCATGGTTTTGGACAAATCTATAATGATGATATCCATCATTATAATACAATGCAGAGTATTTTTACTGCTCTAAAATTTGTCTGTGCTGATTCATCTATACACCACCCCCCAAAACCACTGATTCTTTTTATTGTCTCCATAGTTTTGTCATTTCCAGAATGTCATGTAGTTGGACTCTACAGTATATAGCCTTCTCAGATAGGGTTTTTTTTCCTCTTAGTAATATGCACTTAAATTTCCTCCATGACTTGACCCATACCACACTATCTAGACTATAATAGCTTTATAGTAAGTTTTGAAGTTGAGTAGCATCATTGTTTTAACTTTCTTCTTCAATTCTGTGTTGGTTATTCTGGGTCTTTTGCCTCTCCATACAATCTTTAAAGTCAGTTTATAAATATTCATAAAATAAGCTGATGGGATTTTTATTTTGATTGCATTTAATCTGTAGACCAAGTTGGGAAGAACTGACATGACAATATTGAGTCTTCCTATATCTGAGCATAGAGTATGTCTCTATTTATGGTAGTTCTTTTTTTTTATTTTTTTCACCAGAGTTTTGTGGTTTTCCTCACATTAATCTTGTATACATTTTGCTAGATTTATAATTATTAATTTTTAGGTGGTAATGTAAATGTGTTTTTAATTTCAAATTTCTCTTGTTCATTGTTGGTATATAGGAAAGCAAAAATTTTGTATATTAACCTTGTATCATAAAACCTTGCTATAGTTGCTTATTAGTTCCAGAAGTTTTGTTGATTCTTTCAGAGTTTCTACATAGATAATCATGTCATCTGTGAGTAATAATAGTTTTATGTCTTCTTTCTCAATTTTTATACCTTTATTTTTCTTGTCATATTGCATTAGCAAGGACCTGCCAGTCCAATGTTGAGAGGAGTAATGAGAGGAGATATCTTTGCCTTGTATCTGATCTCAGTGGGAAAGCTTCAAGTTTCTCACCATTAAATATGAACTATTTCATATTGACATGGCATGCTTTTATTTTAGTAATTTTTAATTTTCAAATTAAATGTAACAGCTCCCTGCACTTGAGACATTTGTTGCCTTAATCTCTAAAGTTCCAATCATAACCATTCTTTAACATTCATAACATCTATAACAATGCTACCTCTTCAATGAAATTTTTTCTATTGTTTATAATCAGATATACTTTCCTTTGCATCAGTGTATTGGTTATCTTTTCCATAACACATTCCCGCACACCTGGTGGCTTAAAACAACATGCCTATATTGTCTTACATTGTCTGTAGGTCAGAAGTTCTGTCACAGCTTAGCTGGTCCTCTGCTTAGGGTGTATGTCATGAGGCTGTAATCAAGGTGTCCGTCTGCCTGAGTTGGGTTCTCATCTAGAGGATTAACTGGGAACGAATCTGCTTCCAGCGCATTCAGGGTGTTGGCAGATTCATTCCCTTGCAGCAGCAGGATTCATGGCAGCTTTTTAAAAGTCAGCAATGGAGACAGAGGGACTCCAGTGAGATGGGCTCTGTGCTCTTGTGTAATTATGTCCATGTAATCATGCACATCCGATAATATTTGTCACTTTCTAGTGGTCAGAGGCAAGCCACAGGTGTTGCCCACTTTGAAGGGGAGGGAATTACATGAAGGCATGAATGCTTTATGGATCATGAAAGCCTCCTCAGAACCTGCCTGCCATGCTCTGTGTTATATTTTCTTCTTCTTTTGTGGTATATTTTATACCCTCTTCTTTTTAAGAAACTGACTTTACTCATTTTTTTTTTTTTTGCCCCATGGATTTACCAATAGCCTGTTTATGCTTTATGATGCCCGCAAGATTTGGTGCAAAGTATATGTGGGTTAAATGACTTATAAATTCCATTGCTAACTGGATGCTTACATTTTTCTGCAGTCTTTTCCCTTTGTTTCATGGATTGTAAGCTTTTTAAAGACAAGAACAATATAACTTATTTTGCAAAGCATCTAAGTAGGTGTAAATCAGCCTTTAATATTATACCCATCACTCATTGAATAAATATTTTAGAGCCTGAAACTAGTAAGCAATTAAATTTGTAAGATGAACATAATCCTGCCCTCTAGATGACAGAAGTACTGTCCCCTGTGAGATGTGCTTTGTGAGGGTTAGCATAATGTCCTTGGTTCTGCAGGATCGTCATGCCTCGGATGCTAGGGCACACTGTGTTTTTCTCCATTCTCTTTTCTTAGATTTGCATGAAATGTTAGCTGTTGTGGAGAGTGGCCAAACACCTTGAAATAAGGGAAATAGATAAGAGGTACATTTCTGGGATGAGGGAGGGTGCTCGGTCAGAAAGTAGTGGTAGAAATTTCTGGGAAGGAAGAATAAGAAAGTAGAACAATCCAACTTTCTGGGGAAAAGGTTCACCAGAGGTTTTCCATAGGAATCTTTTTCTTTGATGTCTTAAAAGAATTCTATTGTTCAAGGAATTTAAGGATGTTAAACAGATGGCATTCTTCAAACTTTCTAATATGCAAATAAAGCATCATATTCTTCCAGAAGAGATTTAAACAGGCAACATCTCTGAAGTGGAATTTTTCTTGGAGACTCTGTGTGTGTGTGAAAAAGACTTAGAGAATTTCCTGGTTGGTTAAAAAAATGTTGAAAGGAAAAAACAAAATGATATCTTAAATCCTACATTAACTTTTGGGAAGGTAATATAATGTTTACCAGAGATGTGTAGCTATGGGTGGGTGGGGGACACCTGTGTGCATTAAGAAAGAAATAAAGCCATTTTGCATCTATGTTTGCATCTTGAGTTTGGACAGCGTGAACACAGCTTTTCCATTAAATTAGCACATCTGTGAGCTAAAGACCCATGGTCAATGTCATCAATTGATCAAGTTTCCACTAAGTCATTTGAACAAGAAGTATCAAAAAATCATTTTTGCCAGTAATTGAATAGCTAATAGCCACATGTACTCACGAGGAATCAGAAGCTAAATGCATTACCAAAAAAATTCAAGCTAAATATACTCCTGTATCTTGTCATTCTCAAGTTGAATTTCTGTGAATTTGCTTATTGAAAAGAGCATAGGGTTTTCCTATAATAGTCAAAGTTTTGTTTTACTAGGTCCAAGGACTGATAGTTTATAACCTTGAGATGGATTGTTAGAAAAAAAAAAACAAAACTACAGTTGTTAGAATGTTTATTCTAGAGATTTGTGTTTATTCTCTTAAAATAGTAAGCTATGTTTGCCATAGGAGGCTGAATCTATTTGACCACCCTTTATTTAAAATTATAGTTTATGCTATTACAGTTGTCCCAATTTTTCCCACTTTAACTTCCCTCCACCCATCCCCCTCCCAGGCAGTCCCCACACCATTGTCCATGGGTCCTCCATGTATGTTCTAATCCCTTCGCCTTCCGTCATCCAGTGCTCCCCCGCCCCTCCTCGCTGACAGCTGTCAGTCTCTTCTTGCCACGGCACATCCACATTCAACCACCTTTGGAAACTGATCTAGTTGTAGTTGACCGACCAATATGAGATCTGAACATTCTTTTAAGGTTGAAATGTTATTTAAAAGCATTCCTCTAAGTATAAGTCTATACGGGTAAATACTAAATGTGTTCCTAATGGAATAACTTCAAAGAAACAAAACACAAAACCATCCCTTTTCTTTCTTTTTTTAAACGTTTTTATTGTTGTTCAAGTACAATTTTCTGCCCTTTCCCCCACCTCCTTCCCCTGTTTCCACCCCACCCCGTTATTGTCCATGTGTCCTTTATAATTGTTCCTGTCCACCCTTCACCCCCCTCCTTTTCAAAGATGACATGAAAGTTCTAAATCTCAAAAGAGGTGATGATGATACCCTTAATGGAAAAGATGACATAAAACAGGATTATTTGATTTGAAGGGATAGAGTGGTATATTTAGTTTTAGAAATGTTGAATTTGAGGGTAAGCTAAACTTGAAAGTCACAATATTCTGATGTCACAGCTCTGGGAAAATATGTCTCAGACGGTGGTGACTTATGGAAAATTCTTTCATGACCTGAGTAACCAGAACTCACAAATGCTCTAACTCTTCATATAATTTCCCTCAAGTGGATTCTCAGCAAGCTCTCTGACCACCTGCATTCAAATTAGCATCACTCTCTTGTTCTCTTGATAATGCTAACAATACTTAAATGAAATCAACCAAATTATAGTGGTAGGTATATATTAATTTGTCACTTATCAGTCTGTCCCTTCACTGCCCCCCACATGAGATCATAAGCTCCATGAGGGCATATAATAGCAGCTCAATAAATATTTGTTGAATGAATGAATTAATCTGTCAAGACTAGGAGGATGAGTACATGTACGCTGTTACCACCACACAGTTCCAGGGCACTTGCATGCTCCTAGAAGGGCACCGCTCTAAGCCAAGATTCCCCCAGGTGTGGCCCGGGTGGGGAGGCAGCAAATCCAAGATATAATCTAACCAGCGATTATATTTCTCTTTGACACCCTTGTGAAAAGCTTGTCCAATGAAGTTCTGAACACCAATGAGAAGATTGCAACAGGAGTACTATGACTCTAGGTTCCCAGGGCAGGATGAGAGTTAGCCCAGTCGCTGGGGTGGTGTCACCCAGACCAGACTGTTTATGCAGAAGGCCCTCCTGAAGAAGGCATTCTGGGCCTGTTTAGCTTTCTCCAGACTGGCTTGGAATCAGACTGCATGCTAAACGCCTGGGCAGAGTCCTGGCCCTCACATTCTGGCAGTTACCTTCCTGGATGATTTCCAGTTTGCAGCACTTGACTAAGAGTTTAGTGGAAAATGCTGAGTGTGTCTTCTTATCTTTATCTTGGGCTTTTGTTAAACTGACCGAGTTCAACAGCAGCTCCTGGAAAGCATTCTAATAGTCTCCAAAGTGTTTAAGGGGCATCACTCACATTATCACAGAAATGTGGCTTGCTCCAGAAATGTATTTACTGTTCTCTTTAGAAACACAGATGCAGTCTAGGTAAATAGCACAAAACATTTACTTTCTTGCCAAGGGAGAAGGCTGTTTTTGTATTTATCTGTTTAAAAAGCAAATGAAATCATTCATGCTGGTGGAAGATGTATGATAGATCAAAATCTAAGACTTGCTCATTTCTTATTAATCTATGTATTTATTCACCACCATCTTTTCCAGTTTATCTCTATTTGGTCTAACTGTGGAATGCCTGCCTTCTAAGTCAGCCTTGATATAATAAACAAAAATATATTATCTTGCCGCTTTCATGGTTAGGAGACACGGCTTCTATAAAATTACAGCTAGCTATAAAAAAGGGTCTTGTGCAAATCCTGGAATGAGGAATTTTAAAGTCTTAGCATTTAGAGATTATCTATTTCTTTATAAAGTTTTAACTTATTTGGAACATCAAATTATAACTGAGTAACCCTTTGATGAGAGAGAAAATGAACGAGTGTCAGCGGCAAAGAGCAGGCCTCCCTCCGGTTCGTGATGTAAGAGCTGTACCATTTGCAGTTACATGGTCATTTTTCTGAATGGCAATATGTTTTAAGTGCGATGTCTCTCTTGTTGTAGTTCAACTGCATGTGCATGATTTAACATATATTATGTGGTTGAAGCAATTTAAGTTATTGATGTAAATCTATAAAATACGTAATACGAACAAAGTGCATGGCTCATGGTATGTACTCAAAAATGAATATTGAATGAATATGTCCTTGCTACTTTAATTCCATTTCCAATATTGAAATACTGCGCAAATTCCGCTGAAACCCATTCTTCATGAGATTTGAGGTGCAGAAAAAGGCATTTTCAATCTGGATCTCCATAATACGTTGCCAAAGAGCTCTAAGTGCAGCTGAAAGAGTTGGCTAAAGTAGAAATCATAGATATTGCGATGGGATTCATTTTGGATATAAAAAGAGGGGGAATTGCTTACTGTAGGGGTTCTGCTGATTCTCTTCTGTGTATCAGCCCAGAGTCTAGGGAGACCCACGTGTCTGAGATGGTCTGGAATGAGTGTGCAGATTTCTGAACCCCAGGCATTTCCTGTTCTGCTGTTGTTTCATAGAGAAAAATCCACGAGCGAGTTAATGGGAGGCTTTGGAGTTGACAAGAGCTCCGTTCCAGGCCCTTCTGTTTGGGGACGGAGCAGGATGAACTGCTGGCCCACAGTGTGGTGCGGGATCGGCGTGGCACATTTACTGACCTCCCAGTTCAGAAACGCTGCTGATGGTTGCTGGAAAAATACAGAACCTAATGGAAAAGTAGCTGCTGAACCAGAGTGAATCAGCTCTTCATTCCTCCTCAACTGGAATGTATAAAATTTAAAAACTCTAAGTCAAGAAATAGAAAACTCAACAAATCATTAAACTGCCCCTCCTGCATATGTAGTCAGTTACATAGATTTTTACAAAGAAATCTGGAATTTAGATGAATCTTTGACTTCTGTTTTATCTTTTGAGGGGGCTGACTTGTTCTCATCTAAGTGGTTCAATGTTTCATTGACTTTATTCTTGCAACACTTCTGTGAATTAAATAAATGGAAAAATATTTTCCCATTTCTGTAAAAAAAGGCCTATCTATAATGAACTATTCTATGAATTTCCATATCTGCCTTATGCTTCCTTTAGGCATTAATTCCTGAAAGTTTAAATATCAGTCAGCTGTGTACCCTACTCCCCAACTGAATCATGGATGGTTTACCTTTTATAAAACCAGGTTTTGGCATGGAGTCATGTTGAGCTTATTTTCAGAATTACTGCTGGCACAGAACTTAAAACTCTGTACTAACCTCTTATGGAAGCCGGATAATGTCAATGACATATACTCATCAGACTGTAGTGAAGATTAAATGGGCATTATAGAAAATACCAAAGTTCCAGCTGCACAGAAAGCGTTTCCTATAAATTCTGATCGAAACGTCTGATACTAACTTTCCAGAGCTGGCTGTGCTTCTAAGTATGTTAATTGGCTTTTAAAATTGTAAACATTTTTTAAATTATGGAAAGAAGAAACTTCTTCATATGAATATAACATAAAAAGCACATCATGGCAGAATATAAAGATTCTCTTTGCTTGATATTACTGTATTTCGCCATGTATAATGCACACCCATATTTTTGGCCAAAACTTTCAGGAAAAAAATCTTTCATTTTAACTTTTAATTCAATTTTTTATTTATATGTAAAACCGATGATCATATTCCAGGATATCATTTTGCATACAGATATCATTATTGCTTCCTAGAGTTACACTTTTAATGCATAAGCATAAATAAAAGAATTAAAAACATTTCTATAGATACAGAATTGATACTACACACACACAAACATATGCATCCTTTTCCCTAAGGAATCTGGGCAAAAAGTGTGCATTATACAGGGCAAAATACAGTAAATTGTGTCCCTGATCTATTCTCTTTCACATAATGAAGGATATGCTTCTTCCTAAAATTTCAACTACAAGAAGCAAGTGGTGAACTTGAGAGGATGGTTAAATATGTAACTTCCCACAAGTTCCATTGCTTCTTTGGGCAGAATCTGCTGGGACTGTCCAGATTTTCCTAACCATTTTAAAACTAACATAATCACTGGGGGTGGCGATCCATATGTGGATTCTTCCCAAAAGAAATAAAGTAAGCAACTGTCAATAGAATCTTCCACATTTAGTAACTATTCACTCCCCAGGACTAAAATTCTAAGGAAGGGCAAGTTATTGGTTTCTTGATAATTCAGCAATTTAAATCCAATTTCCATTTATGAGATCCTAGCTTCAGTGCCTTTAATTCAGAAACCTGTATATTACTCTGGGGGAGGTGAGAATCTAGTTCACTGACTAAAACAACGTTGTATTCATAGCTAAATCTGGAATACAAGGTACATGAGAGACTTCAATTTAAGTTGCCCAATACCTAGCATTAGAAGGAGAATGGTCACTTGAAACCAAGGTCCCGGGGAACATGCCAATGGTGAAATAAAGATGAAGCTCTGACGAAAGAGAGTGTTAGACCATGCAGGTGGCAACGTTAGGATTAATGGATGACATTGACTTATAGAGCAAAACAAATTGCTGCAGGTTTGGAGAGACAAATGCCATTAGCTTGTACATGTTAGAAATAATGTGCATCTATACTCCACATTTTCACTCAACAAACATCTTTCTGATCACGTCTTATACACCAGGCACTATCTAGGTCAAAAAATGGAGAAATAAACATATAGTCCTTTTTCTTTATATTGATTGATTTAACCCTGGTAAATCTTACAGTAGTATTTTTAAAAACCTGTATCTGCTGGTTTAAAATCCAGCAGATTGAGAAGCACCATCATCAACAACAACTTCCCCAGGGTTTTGATGTGTCACTGTAGTTAACAGCCACTGTTCAGCATGCTAATGGATGGGTACAGACACAGCACAGAAGAACAATTTGTGACCTATGAACAGGAAATTATGGAATCCCAAAATGGGGACCCCATCTGTCCTCTGAGGGATCTGGATAGGGAAGGGCTTCTAGAGAAACGTGATACCCAACCTTTCCAAACACTTTGTGTTATTATTATTATTTTTTACTCACAAACTTAATGCAGGAAACCAATGAAAAACACATGCACAAAAGCAACAAATCATCTCTTTATGAATTTGATGTTCTTAAATTTTCTTATGTACAGAGTGGGTTTTTTTCTTAAGTAGTGAATTTTGCATTGTATAGATTTAAAATTTTAAGTTAATAATTCTGTAATTCAGGAAAATACAATTACCTCTGAATACTTCTCTCATCTTTGTCATTTTATGGGATTTGTATTATCTATATGTTGGTATCTTACTCTGTTCTCCATATCAATTTTCTCTATAGAATCTACAATTTATTTCACTTAGGGTATTTTGTTTTTAACTATTATATTTTCAATATTTTTGCTTGACTATTTTTTTGACTTCTGGTTCTTGTTTCACATTGCCTCTAACCTGTTGTATTTCTTTGAGAATTTTATTCTGTTCTCAGTTTTACTTTATGAAATAAAGGTCTTTTTTTGTAGTGAATGTACTTTGCATTAAGTACACATAACCATTACAAATTGCTCTACCTTTTTTTTTTTAAGTAACTATGGTTTAATCATGTTATTGTGCTTTATGTTTTCTGTAGGCCAGAAATTTAGTGAAAATACAGCAGTGGTAGCTTGTATGTGCTCTAGGGTGTCTGGGACTCCAGCTAGACATTTGACGGTGTGGACTGGCACTACATGAATTGCATTCTTTCACATCACTGTGATATGATTTCTGATGCATTGACTGGAGGCCTAGCTGGGAGTGACTCCAGGAAAACCCACATGTGGCCTATCTAGCTTGAGTTTCTTGTTTCCTCAAAACAAGAGGTGAGTGAGAGAATGAGAGACAGGGAGACAATGAGATAGAGTGAGAGAATGGATGAGAGAGGGAGAATGAAGGAGAATAAGAGATAATGAGAGGGAGAATAAGCATGAGAGAGAGAATGAGAAAGAGAGAGAGTGTGAGAGAGAAAATGAGAGTGAAAGAGTGAGGGAGAGTGAAATAGAATGAGAGAGATAGAGCATGCAAGAATGAGACAGAAAGAGAGAATGAGAAAGGGAGAAAATGAAAGAAATGTGAGAGAATGGGAGCAAGAGAGAGGATGAGAGGGAGTGAATGAGAGAGAGAAGATGAAAGAGAGAATGACAGACCAAGAGAGATACACAGAGAGAGAATAAAATGATGAGAGAATGAGGAGGAATGAAAGGGAGAGAATGAGAGTGAGAGAGGGAGAATGAGAGAGACAGAATAAGTGAATGCGAGAGAGAGAGAGCTCAAATGAGAGAAAGAATGAGATTGGGTGAGAGAATGAGAGAGAGAGGGAGAAAGAGAAAGAAAGATAATGAGTGAGAATGAGACAGAGAAAATGAAAGAAAGAGTGAGAGAATTAGAATGAGAGAGAGGAGGAGAGAGAGAAAGAGACAGACAGAATGAGAAAGCATGAGAGAAAGAGTGAGAGAGAATAAGATTGAGTGATGAGAGAGAGAGACTGGGAGAGAGTGAGAGAGAATGAGTGGCTGAGAGAGGTAGAGAATGAGAATCGGAGAATGAGGGAGATAGAAAATGAGAGTGAGACAAAGAGAATAGAAAAAGGGAGAATGAGAGAGAAAAGGAGAGAGACAATGAGGGAGAGAATGAAAGAGAAGAGAATTAGAGTGATATAGAATGAGAGAGATGATGAGAGAGGATGGGAAAGAATGAGAGATATAACAAGACAGAGAATGAGAGAGAAGGAGGAAGAGAATGAGGGAGAGAATGGGAGAGAGAATGAGAAGGAATGAGAGCAGGAGTGAATGAGAGAAGAATGAGAGGGAAACACTGAGAGAGAGGATGAAAGAGTGAGAGAATTAGAGAAAGAGAGAGTGAGAATTAGGGAGAGAATGATAGAGGAAGAGAAAGAATAAGAGGGAGAGAGAGAGGATGGGAGGAAATTACACAGAATGAGAAAGAGTGTAAGAGACAATGAGAATGGTAGAGGGAGAGAGTATGAGAGCGAGGATGAGAGAGAAAATGACAGACAGATAATGAGAGAAAGGATTAGAGAGAGAATGAATGAGGGAGATAATGAGAGAGAGACAGAAGGAGAGAGGGATAGAGAAAGAGAGAGAGAGGATGAGAGAGAATTACCCAGAATGAGAGATAGAGAATGAGTGAGCATATGAGAGAGAGAATGAGATAGAGAATAAGAGAGAGAATGATGGAGAATAAGAAATAGAGATAATGAGAGACAGAAAGGATGAGAAAGAATGAGAGAGAAGTGGAGGAGAGAGAAAGAGAGAGAAGAAAGAGAGTGTATGAGTGAAGAATGAGAAAGAGAATGAGAGGGAAACAATGAGAGAGAGAGACTTAGAGACAGTGAGAATGAGAGAGAAAGGGGGAATGAGAAGGGATGGGAGAGGGAATGATAGACAAAGAGAGGGAGTGGATGAGAGAGAAAGAATGAGAGAGGATGAGATAGAATGAAAGAGTGAGAGAGAGGGAGAGAAAATGAGAGACAATGAGAGAAAGGGAGAATGAGAGAGACAGTTACAGAGAGAGACTTAGAATAAAAGAGAGAGAGAGAATGACAGAACAAGAGATAACGAGAGAGAGAATGAGATAGAGAAAGAGAGGGAGAGAGTGTAAGAGAGAAAGAGAGAGGATGAGAAACAATGAGAGAAAGAAAATGAGAGTGAGTGTGAAAGAGAATGAGAGAGAGTGAGAGAGAGTGAGTGGATGAGAGAGAGAAAGAGGGAGAGAGAAACAGAATAAGAGAATTGGAGAGATGGGGAATGAGAAAAAGAGTGAGAGGGAATGAGCCAGAGAGAATGAGAGAGTAAGAGAGAATGAGAAAGAGATAATGAGAGAGAGAATGAAAATGATGAGGAGAGAGAGAATGAGAGAGACTGAGAGGGAAAGAATGAGAGAGTGAGTGTGAGAGGGAGAGAATGAGAGAGAGAGAAAGAATGGGAGCGATAATGAGAGAGAGACAAAATTAGAGTGACAGAAAGAAAGAGAGAAAGTGAGAGAGATGGAATGATAGAGGCAGAATGAGGGAGAGTAAGAGAGAGAAAGAGAGGGAGACAATGTGTAGAGAATGAGCAAGAGAAAGAGAGGAAGAATGAGAGAGAGAATGAAAAAGAGTGAAAATGATGGAGAATGAGAAAAAGTGATAGAATGAGAGAGAAAGGGAATAAGAGAGGGAGATTGAGAGTGAGAATGAGAGAGAAAAGGTGAATGAGAAAGAAGAGACAGAATGAGAATGAGAGAGGGAGAGAGAAAGAGAATCAGAGAGCGAGAATGAGAGAGGGAGAGAGCATGAGAGAGGGAGAGAGAATGCATGAGAGAGTGACAGAAGGAGAGAATGAGAGGGAAAATGAGAGAGGAGAGGGAATGAGAGAGAGAGAGAAAAGGAGAGAGAGAGAATGAGAATGGGAATACCTGGCAGAGTTGTTTTCTTGTCCAAGCCTTCGAAGTCACAGAGCATCACTCTGCTGTACTCCATTGTTTGAGTCGGGCATGAGTCTCTGCCCAAATTCAAGAAAGAACCTAGACTACATATGTTGGTGAAACTAATGTCAGTTACATTGTACAAAAGCACGTGGGGATGTTGAACATATAGGTGTGGGCATCTTTGTAAAATACAATTTATGGCATACTCCTTATTGTCTAAGTATGCTTATTTTATTTATTTAGCCTGCAAGCTCAGTTTTCCTGGGGCTATAACTATTTTTTCTGTAATATGCAAGCAGGTGTGGTGAACCTGGACACTAGCTTATACATGTTTTGATGAATTTAAGGAAAAAAAGAGATGGACTTCTCCATCTAGTCCCGCCTGGAAGGTTCCAGAAGATCACTCCTTTATTCAATGAGAGGGGTTCTTGCACATTAGTTCTTTGGATCTGAGTTCTTCACTTTTATTCCATTTTGTTTTTTAATGGATTTTTTCAGAGGGACCCAGCAACTCAAATTCGTTCTTCTTTTGTCAGGAACCAGAAGCTCCCTATTATCCTTATTTTCTTAATTGTAATGAGAGCTTTGATTTCTTCATTGCCGTAGGAGTTATTTAGAACAGTGAGGTTTTATTTCCTATTTGGTTGGATTTTTTAATTTATGCTTTAAAAACTGTTTCTTTTGTCTTTCATTCTGGTCAAAGTGACCTCATGCTATTTCTACTTTTTGGAATTAACAATGATTTTTATCACTTAATTATACAGTCAATTTTTGTTACTGTTCAAAGGAATCTTGAATAGAATGTTCTTTTTGGGAAACTTCTCTCTCCTTGGATTCTTTTTAATATTCTCTCCTCATCCTTGAAATTCAGAAAACGGTAAAGCCATTCCTAGGTGATGGCCTCTTTTCATTACTGGGCATGTTACAAAGCAAACCATCTGAATTTGCAAGTTCAGGTTTTTAACTTCAGAATTTTTTTTTCCCATGTTAGATCTATAGTTATGCCTATTATTCCTGGTTTCATGTCTTTTTAAGAAAATCTTTTCCATCTTTTTTTCATCTCAAGAGTAAAGATCTAACTATATTTAAAACAGCTTAATCTTATCTGAAATATTTTTTGATATGAAAAGTAGCTAATAATTATTTTACTTGCCTCCCAAATTTATATCTAGTTGTTCCAATACCAGTGATTGAAATGACACATTTTATGATTCTAAAACCCCCATCTACATTTAGGTATATTGCTGTGCTGTCAAATTGCACATTGATTTATCTTTCTTCCCTTTGACATCTCCAGTGCTGTTTTAATGCAGCTTTACATATATTTCAGGGCGAGTTTCTCCACAATTTTCCCCCTTTTCATGTTTTTAAAAAAATTCATACATATATTTTCAGATAGACTTCTAAAATTTATAAAAATAACTTGATGTTCATTATGTGTATGCCATTACCAATTAAGGCTCTAGGAAGAACAGTTCTATGTGACATTGTTCAGTATGATAGTCACTGGCCACATGTGACAAGCGAGTGCTTGAAATATGGCTAGTGCAAATGGGGAACTGAATTTTTAATTTAATTAAAAGTTAAATAGCCACGTGTGGTTCTGGCTACTGTATGGGACTGTGCAGCTCTAGAAGCCAGAAATAGATAGGGAATAGATCATAGACACCCAGCAGGGGACCTGTAAGTTTTCTGTATTTTCTTTTCTACAAGTTGATGATGTCATGGCATATAGGTGAAGTTCTCCACACAGGCTTCTCTTTAGTCCTGTCTAGGAACATGGTATGTTTGCAACTAGCCTTCTTCCTGGAGCTACTCACCTACTGGGTAGGCAGTTGTCTTATCATTGGGATAAGAAAGACAGAGGGTTGGCTGAGTTTGTCATATTGTGATACCTGTGAGTGCCATGAGAAATCGAGAAGGTGCTATTCAAACGGGAGCTGTGGAGCCTTCAGTGTGAAGGTTGTGGAAGGACCCTGAGTTGAAATGATGGTGTGGGATGGTCTAGTTTGAGGGCAAGGGAATGAGGTATTCACAAGTGTATTCACCTAATCCCAGGAGGAAAGGGCAGGAAGGAACTTGTCAGCAGGAATGAAATGTAGGACGGCAGAGTCAGAGCTGAAGAGAAGATACCGGAGAAAGGGTTGCAGATTTTTCTTTAACCTAATGTCGCCTTGGTTATCACAGATACATGCTGTTTGTTAGCGCTTCAGGTGATTTTGTTTGGTTACTTAAAAGTAAATATCATAATGGTAAGTAAAAAATACCTCCACATATGTCTATCAGAAAATTAGTCCCATGCAATAGTTCACACACATTGAAGTATTTGCTGGTCAAATCCATTGGTGAAATGCTAACTTATACCCTCCTGGAGATTCAGGATGACCACTAGCATAAAGGTTTTGAGAATTCCTGCTGCAGTTAACAGACCAGATCATCCCAGTATTTGTCAAGCTTCTCTTACCACGAAAGCCTATTTGTAGTGTGTGCAGCGGCATTAACATTCCTTACCGGGGTGTCCGAATCACGGCCGCATGTGGCCCAACACAAAATGGTAAATTATTTTAAAACCACTTTTTTTTTGTTGTTCATCAGTTTTCATTAGTGTTTGTGTATTTACTGTGTGGCCCAGAGATGCCAAAAAGTTGGACACCCCTGCCTAGAATGGTTGTTACAAAGAACGCAGCTAAGAAAACACAGGACTAACTGCAGTTCAGCATCTCACAGCTGAGGGAGGCACACATAGTAAATAATTGATCTAAGATGGAATCACTTCAGATTTCCTGTAGGGACCTGTCCCTAGTTCCATTACAAAAATAACACAAGATTACTGTGTGAGATTTTTCATGTTTTTTTATATTTACATAGTACTCTTTTCTTCATGCTTCCTCCTCCTCCAGCTCATGTAACTACAATCATACTGTACATATTCCACCCCCCGCAGTAAATATAGTAAACATTCTTCTTGTAGCAGTTTGAAAATCTTCATAAAAATTCTGTTGTATAATATTTTATCATTTGGGTTTGTTATAATTAACCATTCCTCTTTTGGACCTTTGTTCAAATGCATTGCTATATAATATGCTGTGATAAATATCTTTACAGTGAGGCTTTTCTGCATTTTGAGTTATCTCCTCACTAATTTTTAAATGTACCTTTTAATAAGAATTCTCTGGACAATTTACTTTCAGGACAATTTATCATTTTATCTAAAGAGTTCAGTAATGTGATTTCAACAATAAAAATGCATGAGCTTTTTTTTACTAGAAATTCTTATGATTAAAAAATATTATACTGTGATCAGGACTGGAGAAATAAAATAGTGTGCATGTCACACTCCGTCAGTTTCCTTTTTTTTGTTGCTTCTCCATCGCTCTCCTCGTGCAGCCTACGAACCAGCCTGCTACCCCACTTAAATCTCTCTCTACCCTACCACTCCCTTTCACACTGTTCGCTCCTCACCAAACACCTTGAAAAAAATAGCCCAGACTCACTTTCTCACCTTCCACTTATCTATTCACCTCCAGCAGTCCAGTGCCTGAGGCTATGGCCTAACACACTGGCCACATTGTATTAAGGTTCATTTTTTTTTTTTTAAAGATTTTATTTATTTTAGAGAGAGGAGAAGGGAGGGAGAAAGAGAGGGAGAAACAGCAATGTATGGTTGCCTCTCACATGGCCCTCATTGGGGACCTGGCCTGCAACCTAGGCATGTGCCCTGACTGGGAATCCAACCGGGACCCTTTGGTTCCCAGCCCGCGCTCAATCCACTGAGCTACACCAGCCAGGGCTGTATTAAGGCTCATTTTATCCTCTGCTGACCGTGTGTGCCTTCGAAGCAGGAAGGACTGTCTTGGCCTCCATAGCATGTGGCACAGAATGCGGACTCAAGAAAATGAATTCTTATTCAACAAACATCGTATGATGCAGCCTCATCCATTTTTCACTTACGCTTACATAAAACGAGTTCACGTATCTTTGGTTTTAAGAGTAACTCAAAGCCAAGCTACCTTTTTCTAGGAGATAGTCTGTTTCAGATTTCCTTTCCCTTACTATGCACTGAAACTGTTTATTTGTGCTTACTTACCTAATTGTCACATATCTTTGTTTAAATCCTGAATCTTTATCAAGTTGATATAAATTGGCTTAAAGGTTTTATATTGTGATGGTTCTCAGTCCAAGATAATTTGTATTATAGATGCAGGCAAATGGCATATTTTAATTAAGATAATGTTCCCCATAACTGCAGGAATGGAGCTGGGGCCCAGTGCGGCTCAGGGAGTCAGTTGGAACTCAGAGCCACTTGCATAAAGTGTCTGTGTCACGTTATTCCATCTCTAAAAAGAGGATTCTGCCAATCACTTGACACAATTGTATGGTTGAAATGCTGTACCTGGTACTAATACCAAGGGAAGGAAGGAATCACTTATGTGGAGAAAGTTTTCTAACTGAACTAAGCAACACGTATAAACACATCATCAGAAATAGGTTCACGCAAGAATGGGCTGAGTCCACGGTCAAAGAAACGCTGAAGCTACCATAGCATCTGGGGCGCGATGCAGTTTATCTGGAAAGACTGTGGAGAAGATGAATTTTAGGTCATAGTAAGATGTTTTATCTTAAGTCAAGAGAATAAGGGGCTCACTTTGAAGAGGAGGATAAAGGATTCAGGATAGAGAGAGTGGCGTGTTTGAAGGATCAGCAATAAAAGAGAGCGAAGTGGTAGACAGTTCTGATGCTGCCAATGAGCAGACGTAACCAGTGGTTCTGAACCATTTCTCAGCTGACCAAAGGTGCTGAACGTGAGTCAACACCGGGAGGCAGGAGCTGTTTTTATTGAACAAAAGAATTTGTAGCCTTGGCATGCAATTGCGGACAAGAGACGGAAAAGGCAGAGGAAGAAGTGTAAGACTACGACGTGGTGCGTGGCCATGAAGAAGAAGAAAGGTGCTAATAAGACTACAAGCTGCTATCCAGTCGATATGCTTGTGGAGACACTGGGCTGGGGGCCCGCCAAGACCTGTGTATCTGACAACGAGAAGGATTGATGGGGCATTCAGGTAGAGGTGCTCTTCAGGGAGCCAAAGATACCATCCCATAAAACAGAGAAAAAGAGAGGAAAGGGAGATAGATCCATTATTTTGACTTTTGGGAATCATTATTTTAAAAGTAATATTAAAAAAAGTGGATAGCTGAGTTAAGAGAATAAGAATGGAAGTGGAAAAAAAAAACAAGGATAATATAACAATGACTAGACTCCTTCCTTCTTAGGACAGTTAGCAAAAGAGCTCCTCAGATTAATGGTGGTCTTAAAAGTGTGAGTGCAAAGGGACATGGGGCACCAGAGCACTTGATGAATTACTCGGAAGTGGAAGAGACGGCTGCCGTTCCCAAAGTCCGTACGGTCCTTGGACCAGCAGCTTCATC
Organism: Micronycteris hirsuta; assembly: GCA_004026765.1. Taxonomy (NCBI): domain Eukaryota; kingdom Metazoa; phylum Chordata; class Mammalia; order Chiroptera; family Phyllostomidae; genus Micronycteris; species Micronycteris hirsuta. Next base: position 39,273 of record PVJI01003423.1, read on the forward strand.
TTCACCAGGAGACCTGTTAGATGAATCTGTTGTCTGGCCCCTCCCAGACCTACCAACTCAGAAACTTGGCTGGTGAGGACCAGCAGTCTGTGTTTTAACCAGGCCTCTGGGTGATTGTGAGGTATGCTAAGTTTGAGAAATACTGATTTAGGAGACAGTGTGTGCTCACTCCTATTTCAACACATCACTAACTAGAAAAGGCGGTAGGCACAGGAAGTTTGCAGGATATTAATGTCAGCGATTCTGTGAAGAGAGTGGGTTCATAAAAGGTGATTGGGAGGAAATTCTGTGAGAAGGAGTATGAGAGAATGTGTCCGCTGTGAAAATGCCTTCTTAGGTGAGGAAAACATTAAGTTACATCAATTATGGGGTTTACATTTATATTGTAGCTGTTGCCTCCTTAAGGCTTTCCTAAGATTGAAAGGTAGCAATGGTTTTAAGTACTAAACTTCTGCACAGCAAAAGAAACCACCAGCGCAACAAGAAGGCAACCAACCAAATGGAAAAAGATATTTGCAAACAACAGTGCTGCAAGAAGTTAATAACCAAAATATTTAAAGAACTCATATAATGCAACACCAAAAAAATACAATTAAAAATGGACAGAGAACCTGAACAGACACTTCTCCCAAGAAGATATACCAATGGCCAACAGATACATGAAAAGATGTTCAACCTCACCAGCTATTAAGGAAATGCAAATTAAAACTACAATGAGACACCACCTCACACCTGTTAGAGTGGCCATCATGAACAAGACAGGTCATAACAAGTGTTGGAGAGGTTGGGGAGAAAAAGGACCCCTGGCCACTAGGAAAGATGAAATACTGCCATGTGCATCATGGGTGGCCTTGAGCATACCAGGTGACTAAGTGACATAAGTCAGAAAAAGCTAAGAACCATGTGATTTTACTCCTATGTGGGATATAAAACTGAAGCTCATTAGCACAGACAACAGTATGTTGGTTACCATAGGGAAGGGGGCCAAACATATGGTGATGGAAGATGATTTGATTTTGAATAGTGGGCACACAATGCAATATACAGATGATGCATCATAGAAATCTACCCTTGAAACCTATATAATCTTATTAACCAATGTCACGCCAATAAATTTAATGTGAAGCATTTGGATCTGGAGATTTAATTGAGTATCAGTCAGGATTTGCCTTTTCTAAAATGTTTGACAGTCATTAGTTCCTGAGCCATAAAACTAATATTTTCAGAGAGAATTGTGGCTGACATATTTAAAAATTTGAAGGGAGAGAATCAGAACACATTGTAACAGATTAAAAAATATGTTCATATTCTTGTTTGTGTTGTCAAAACAAGTTTGAGAAGTAAATAACTCCCTGGGGGTTGAAAAGCACTCAGAAGTACCTAAGTTTAATCCAATTTTTAAAATTTGTTGAAAGATAATATAAAAACTAAAATAAACGCAAAAACCAAGCCTGGAGCTCGATGAATTAGTACGAAAGTACCTGTGTCCAAGAAGTAGAATGGAACCAGCTCCCAGAAGTCATCCTTGTTGCTGTCCTAGTGCTCTTCCCCTAGAGTAATAACAGACCTGAACTCTAACATCATTGAGTAGTCTTGCCTGCTTTTAAAAATGTACATAAATCCACCATCACAGCATATTCTTTTTCTACTTCCTTTTGTCATTGTTATGTTCATGAGATTCATGCATATTGTTGACTATAATTGTAGTTCGTGGCTGTGTAGTATTATTTGCATACCTTGAATGGAAAACTACATTGTTAAAGTTGGGAAAATAAGTGTAAGAAAACAACTCCCTATTTATATTCAAATACAGGTATACTAATCATTTTTTTTAAAAGATTTTACTTATTTATTTTTAGACAGAAGGGAAGGGAGGGAGAAATGGAGAGAAACATCAATGTGTGGTTGCCTCCCATGTGGCCCCCACTAGGGACCTGGCCTGCAACCCAGGCATGTGCCTTGACTGGGAATCAAACCAGTGACCCTTTGGTTCTCAGCCTGTGCTCAATACACTGAGCTACACCAGCCAGGGCAGGTATACTAATCATTTTAATACATATAACCTGAGAGTGATTTCCTCAGAGTTGACCACTATGATCAGGATGTGAAAACCAGTCATTTGGGGCATGATCCTAGGAACCCCCTATAGGAGAGTATGGAATACGGGTGAAGAATGGAAGGGAGTCAACACTGGGTTGACTTCCTTCCATCAGCTTGCCACTGCTTTTGGTAACTGGGGCTCAATTCTACTGGAGACCTCTGACAGATGGTATAGAAATCACTGAGAATTGTCCCACCTAAGGGGCAAGGAAGCTGAGATATTGATCCACTACATTCTCCATTAGTCAGAGGCTGCTCTCCTTGGCGAAAACTTCTGGACAACTCTTGTCCACTATGTACAGAGGCATAAAATGTTATCACAGTTGAGGAAGCTGGTCAGGTACAGAGTTGCAGGTATTCTCATTGCTAGCAGAACCTGTGACTGGAAAATCTGAGTGATGAGAGATTGTAAGTAGGACCCAGACAGGTACAAATAGAATCTCAACCAAAAGGCATCTCTAAGTAGAACACATTAATAAATTACTGGTGGGAAGATAGCTATATCCAAATGCACAAAGAAGGAACAAGAGTGTTTGAATAATCATCTTTGTAGCTTGAGAAATATGCTATTTCTAGTAGACACATATACATTCCCTTGGGGTTTCTAACTGGGTCTTTGTCCAGATTCTGTGGCAAAATGGTAGCCATGACATAGGTGTTATGGACACCTATAAGTAGGACCTATATGATCATAGCTATGGCTCTTTACTCCAAATTTCTGCTTTACTTTGATAAATAGCTATTTACATGGACCTATAAGATGCACTGAATTAAAATCAATCAGGAAGGTCACATGAAGAAATGTGAAGGTCACATGGAATTGTGAAGGCCAAAATATTCTATTAATTTGAATCTTTTAAACTTGGTCTGAGAAAGAACTGGATTAAAACTGGCCTTTGATTTTTGATGACAGACTATTGCTGTGTTTTTGAGTTAAATTTAGAAGGAGCAAGTCACTTGTTATATGGAGAGTTTGAAAACCTTTTTAGTTTGCAAAAGGAAGTTGTATTAAGATGTATAAAATTCTTTATGTATTTCAATTTCCTCTTTACTACCCTGAAAGCATAGACTATGCCCATGAACATTGCATATTCATGATTATCTCATAAAGGATATAATTCAGAATTTAGTTTTAAATTATTGCTCCTAGTTAACATATTCGCCTAGCTCCCACTTTATTCATCAGAACTACTCAGAGATGAAAACAGTCATGAGGTAACTTCCTTAGCTCATTTCAAAAATTATAGACTTTTTTCAGGTAGGCTACTGTATTTTTAGATAGGTATAATAAAATAAAGTTGTCTTCTGTGGAATAGAAATTCATGCTCTTGTAATTCTTGCTCTCCTCTGTCTTTGCATATGGGCCAGTCAGAACAGTTCTGTTCACTCCTTCCTGGACAGCATGCACAGACACATGACTCTCCCATGCCTCCTTTCCCATTAAATTATCAGCTTTTAGGCTGATCCTTGACTTGTTCATAGGAACAGTGCAGGACCATTTTTCCCCTGCTCTTGTTGGGGGGGGGGTGGTGCTTCAAATTTAGATTTGTTGATGTTTTGGTTGTATATTATCTAGAACTGAAACCGGTGCTCTAGGTGTGCTCCTTATATGGAATATGGTAGCACTCTTTAGTTTACTCTCATATTTTGGAAGCTGTTTGTCTTGATAAGGAAAAGTCTGAATTAGGAAATCTTTGGCTGGAGACAAATTGCTATAAAGAGTTTCACATTTTCTGTATGCATTGGGAAGTATGAGATGTTTTAAGGGGGGAATTGTAAAATCAGTTTCAGGTTTTATAAAAGTAACTTTGGTAGCAGTAAAGTGAATGTATTATAAAAGAAAATAATTTGAATTCATCCTACTTCTATATCATATGTAGGTTTGATCAATAGGCAATCAATATCTACATTTCAAACATACATGTTCTGAGTGAGGGAGGAAGACACAGTCCTGCAGAGCAGACATGCTCTCCCTTGCAAGTCACTATACCTTCTTCAGTGTGATCATCAACCACTCACTTCTCCATCTGGTGCATCTCTGTCTTGTGCACAGGGCTGCTAATGATAATGATTGAATCACTTTTATCATTTATAATGTACAGACTCTTCTAATAAATGTTCTTCATAAATGCTAACTTACTTAATCTTCTTTCTAACTCATTGTGGTAAAATGTTCAACATCCCACAGCTGGCAAATGGCAGAGCTACTGCAGCTCAGAGTTCTAGCTTCAGAGTACATGCTCTGAACCTTTCCACTACACTATCTCAAAAGAACCAGAGTCATATAGGATGAGCATCACCTAATGTGACCATATAGAAAGTGACCTCTACTTCATGAGCTGTTTCATAGATGTTTATGTTACTTACAGGCAAAGTAAGGAATGAAAGAAGAACAGCAAGTCTAGGTAGTTGTTTTATATATTAAAGGTAGTTGAGAATATATTTCAGTTGAGAAATATATCAAATAGGTAAAGAAAGTCCCCTTCCACCAAAATTAAGTTACAAATAAGTTTTAAATTCATTCTCACTTTTTAGCAAACCACCCATGTTTGTTCTTGCAGAATATATTATTAATAATTACTCCAGACAAGATGGAGGCATAGGTAGATACACTTTGCCTCCTTGCACAACCAAAAGAAGGACAACAACAAATTTAAAAAACAAAAAAACAGCTGGAACTGCCAGAAAATCGAACTGTATTGAAGTGGGACAACCAAAGAGTTAACGAAGAAACATTTATCCAGACCTGGGGTGGGGGGAGGCAGCAGCCAGGAGCAGACGACATGCGGCAAGGTGGTGGCTAGAGGACTGAGTGGCCCCACATTTGCGTGCAGATACACTGAGAAGAACAACTGGAGAGCAAGACAGACAACCCAGGGTTCCATCACAGGGAAAAGAAAGCTTCAAAACCTCTGGCTGTAAAAACATGTGGGGGCTGCAGCAGTGAGAGAATCTCCCAGCCTCATGGGAGAGTTTGTTGGAGAGACATGCAGGATCCTAGAACACACACAAATCCTCCCACCCAGGAATCAGCACCAGAGGGGCTGAATTTGCTTGTGGGTAGTGGGGAAAGTGACTGAAAACCAGCGGAGAGCTGTGCAATTGGCATTGTTCCCTCTCAGACCCCTCAATCACATACAGCGCCACAATGCAATAATGTGGGTTGCCCCACCCTGGCGAATACAGAAGGCTCCACCCCTTACAATGTAACAGGGTCACTGAGACAAATAAATATGGCCAAAATGAAAGAGCAGATCAAAACTCCAAAAGTAGAACTAATCAATGAAGAGATAGCCAACTAATCAGATGTACGGTTCAAAACACTGGTAATCAGGATGCTCACAAAGATGATTGACTATGGTTGCAAAATAGAGGAAAAAATGAAGGCTATGCAAAGTGAAATAAAGAAAAATGTACAGGGAACCAACAGTGACGGGAAGGAAACCAGGACTCAAATCAACAATTTGGAACAAAAGGAAGAAATAATCATCTGACCAGAACAGAATGAAGAAACAAGAATTCAAAAAAATGAGGAGGGGCTGAGGAACCTCCGGGACAACTTTAAACATTCCAACATCTAAATCATAGAATTGCCAGAAGGTGAACAGGAAGACCAAGAAATTGAAATCTTATTTGAAAAAATAGTGAAGGAGAACTTCCCCAATCTGGCAAAGGAAATAGACTTCCAGGAAGCTCAGAGTCTCAACAAAGCTGGACCTAAGGAAACAGACAACAAGGCACATCAGAATTACATTACCCAAGATTAAAGATGAGGAGAGAATCTTAAAAGCAGCAAGAGAAAAGGAGACAGTTACCTACAAAGGAGTTCCCATAAGACTATCAGCTAATTTCTCAAAATTTTGACACCTTATAGGCAAGAAGGGGCTGGAAAGAAGTATTTGAAGTCACGAAAGGTGAGGACCTACATCCAAGATGACTCTATCCAGCACAGCTATCATTTGGAATGGAAGGGCAGAAAAAGTGCTTCCCAGATAAGGTCAAGTTAAAGGAATTCATCATCACCCAGCCCTTATTATATGAAATGTTAAAGGGACTTATCTAAGAAAAAGAAGATCAAAACTCTGAACAGTAAAATGACAACAAATTCACAACTATCAACAACTGAACCTAAAACAAACAAACAAACAAAAAAACAACTAGCACAAGAACAGAATCACAGAAATGGAGATCACATGGAGGGTTATCCGGGGGAGGGGTAGAGGGGAGAATGGGGGAAAAGGTACAGGGAATTAGAAACATAAATGGTAGGCACAAAATAGACAGGGGGGAGGTTAAGAATAGTATAGGAAATGGAGAAGCCAAAGAATTTATATTCATGACCCATGGACTTGAACTAAGTGGTGGGGGCATGGTGTAGGGAAGTACAGGGCAAAGCGGGGTAAAGGGGAGAACAAATAGGACAATTGTAATAGCATAATAATAAAATATACTTAAGAAAAAAACTATTTCTTAAAACCTAATTTACATTGGATTTAATATAATCACTAATTTGTAACTGGAGAGTGTTTTAAATTTGAAAATACCCATATTCTGCTTAATGTTTAGTTTAACCACTTGTCTCAAAACTTTTCCATTTATAGACAATTCTTGTTATCCCGGTAGGTATATTCTATAAAGACACCACATCACAGAGTTAGTGAACTCTGAACCACTGCTCCCAGGGGAAACCCAGAATCAGGTTCCTGTGAGCTCTTGGGCACGTTGTTTTTCTCAACCAGTTAAAACATAACTCTTCTGTTAAAGACACCCTGTTTAATATGTACTGTTGAATCATTAACATTGAACTCCCAGCCAGTAGCACTAAACTCGTGCCTGAATGAAGCTTACTTAATATACATGTTTTTTTTCCAACTGATACATCATAGCCTTCTTGCTTTTAGGAGCACTAGACAGTACTTAAGTACTGTTTTTGTGAATCATTTTCAAAAACAAAATCACCAACAAAAAAAAGAACAAAAATACAAAAAACCTAGCAGTAAATAGACAGAGAAAAGGACACTTTTTTAAAGTTTGAGAGCTGAAACAAGGCAAAAGTTCACCTTGTTCACCCTCAAATTGTTCACTACTCTGCACATGTCCACAAATGGCAATGAAAACACAAGTCTGATGTTGGGTTTTAAATAAATTTTAGCTAGTAGGCAAATTCAAAATTACAGAATCCACGAATAACGAGGATCAACTGTACGTATTTGCCTTTGTGTTTGATTAAATCCCAAGAATTGCTAATTTTGTGAGGGTATGAACTAAGGATGGACTTGAAGATGACATTGATAAAAGTAAAAGAATTCGGAAACATCTAGTATTTTTCTCAAGGGGGTTATTTCTCCAAGTATCACAATGTTTTTTAGATCATCTTTTAAAAATGATTTTAGGATTATTGTTTTAAATAATTAAGAATTCGTTTGCTGAGGAAGGTTAATGAATGGGATTAACTCCGTTGGAAGTCTGTCTCTTGGGAACATTGAGGATTACAGATATTACAGTTAGATAAACCTTTATAAAACAGTTTTAAACATCATATAAAGAGCCATTCTAAAAGCAAAATGTATCAAAGTGCTGGAGACCAAAGACAAATGTGAAAAGTCAGCAGAGAAAAAAAAGACATGAGAGCCTAAAATGTAGCACTAATAAACTTTATGACCAGTTATGCAACAGAGAGATTTGAAGCATGGCAGGAACTGGACATAAGAAAAAAAATTCTCTATTGTTGAGATGGAGGGAATCATATGGAAGGATCTAAGAGGCCTCGCATTGCTGAAGGTGACCTTAGTCCTATAATTGCCAGAAACTGAATTCGACTAAATGAACTACCTAAATGAGCTAGGTGATATATAGGGGCACTGGGGGTAATCTAACAGCCTAGGCTGGATGGCACCTTGATTTTGGCCTTGTGAGACTTTGGGCAGAGAATCCAGTGGAGCCTGTCTAGACGTCTGACTTAAAGAGACTGAGACATTAAATGTGTTTTAAGCTGTTAAATTATAGTAATTGGTTTAAAAAATCAAATTCTAGACTGAAACATCTTTCTTCCACTCATTTATGTTTTTTTCTGTTCCATCTCTTTTTCATCTCCTTCAACTTTATGCATAGATTTTATACTCTTTAAATCTGTTTATTTTAAAATCTATTTTTCAGATGGGATCATTTCTATATCTTTATTATCAATTTACTGACATTTTCTTCTGTGATTTCAAATCTGTTGTTAAGCCAATCTAGTGAAATTTTAAAAGTTTATATATTATGTTTTAAGTTGTAGAATTTTCATTTGATTTTTTTATAGTTCTTATTTCTCTCTCGAGCATATTTTCATCATCAAGCATACTTATAAGAGCTGCTTTAAAATCATTATCTTCCAAATATGACTGAGATTATTTTATGCTTTGTTTCTGTTGACTGTCTTTTCTCTTGAGAATGGGTCACATTTTCCTGGTTGTTTGTATGTTGAGTACTTTCGGGTTGTACACTGGACATTGAGAATGTTCTGTAATAGACACTGGATTCTGTACAGCCTCCAAAGAGTATTGATTTGTTGCTTCATTTTTATGAGACATTAAACTTGTTGGGACTCAAACTAAAATACTGTGTCTTGAACACCTGTTCAACTATCAATTCTTTGTCTTTAGCTGGGCTTGAGTCTGCTCTATAAATAGATGCACAGTTAATGGTCTGGGCAGCTTTTTAGACATAGCAAGATTTGAGACTCCCTCTCTCTGAATCTACCTTTGCAGGAATTTCTCTTCATTTTCCAGTAACTCTGCAATTCTGTTTTCTGGGTCTCTAGGCCAGAGAGATTATAGGCTAGGCTTTTTATTGGAATTTTGACCACCACACATGTTGCCAAGTTTGGCTTGCCCTCTGGCTTTCAGCTGGAACAAGAAAGAAAAAGAAAAAAAAAAAGTGAAATCCCACATGGCATTCCCTCCCTCTAAATATCAGCTTCCCTCTAAAACCTGCTGCTTTCGTTCTCTCTCTAGTACTTTTAATTAGTTGCATTTAATTTTATTGTATTTTATCCAGAGTTTCAAATTGGTATCTGTGAGAGTGTCAGTCCGGCAGAAACTTACGTGATAATTATAAAAAATGGAATCTTTTTATATTTGTTTTTACAATAACAAATCTATTAAAAAAAATAACAACAACAAACTCCAGGCCCAGATATTTTCACTGCTGAATTTTTAAAAATATTTAAAGAAGAAATACTATCAGTTACACAAAATATTTTAAAAATAGAAAAAAATACTTTGTAATAATTTTGTGTGTCCAGTGTGACACTGGAATAAAAGTCAGATAAAGACAGTCTAAGAATGGAAAATTACTGTACAGTTTCTTTCATAAGCATTGACACACACACAAATAATCCTAAAAACACGTTAACAATTCCGTTTCAGTGACACAGTTATAGTAAATCATACCAAAAACACAAAGTTGATTTAACTATTACATATCGATCAGTGTAATTTTCCACACTGGCACAACGAATTTTTTAAAAAACCCATGATATCCTCAAAATATGCAGAAGAAAATGCTTATCAATCAAGGAATGGAAAAGACCATTGCAAATCAAATACGTTGTATCTACATAAACCGACGCTTGATGGTAAAGCATTGATTACTTCACCTGAGCTCAGGAGGAACACAGGATACCCTCTCTCACTAGTTCTGTTCCACACGCACTGGCGACCCCAGCCAGTGCAACAAGCCATTAGAGAATAATATGTTTATAAATATTGGGAAGGAAAAACAACACTCTCATGATTGGCAGATGATGTTATTGCATATAAAATACAAAATAATATATAAATTCAATTAATGGACAAATTAGTATAACTATTAAGTGAATTTAGCAAGATTGCTGGGTACAGCATCACTATATAAAAAAATGTCTTATTTCTATAAGCTAGCATCAATTCATGAGAAGTTACAATTAAAAAACAAAAATTTATTAGTGTCTAGTAATAAATCTAATAAAAATACCAAGAATTTTTAGTTTTTGGAGTAATTCTAAGCAGAGAGATATAAGGCCTCTATACTGCAAACGATATTGCTAAGAGGAATTAAAGACGGCCTGATTAAAAGGAAGCACTTGCCCTGTTTCGTGGGGATTTAATGTTATTAAGATGTGAAGTCTCCCTCAATTGACTGTAGGCTCAGTAACATCCCATGAAAAATCTCAGCACTTTGTGTGTGTCTGCATGATACTGACAATCTAATTCTAAAATACATAGGAACAAAGACTTAGAATAGCCAAGGCAAACTTGAAGAAGAATGAAGACAGAGAACTTACGCTAACAGATATGGAGATTTGTTATAAAGCCATAAAATGAAAACAATATTAGCCTAGAAACGGACTCACACATATATGGTCACCTGACTTATGACAGAGTAGCCACTACAGTTCTGGGGACAAAAGCAGTGTGGGAGGGTGGTCTTTCAGTCAATGGCGCTGCATCAATTGGATAACCATATGGGAAAAAAAACTTAACATTGACTCCTATTTACACTATATGCAAAAATTCATGTGAGATGTATTAAGGACCCAAATATGTAAGATAAAACATTAACGCTTCTAGCAGAAGATAGAAGAACATCTTTTTGAACTTAGGATAGAAATAAATTTCCTAACCTTTACATCAAAATGTCCTAGTCACAAAGGAATTCATTGATAAATTGGACTTCATTAAAATTAAACACCTGGGCCCTGGCTGGTGTAGCTCAGTGGACTGAGTGCGGGCTGGGAACCAGAGGGTCCCGGTTCGATTCCCAGTCAGGGCACATGCCTGGGTTGCAGGCCAGGTCCCCATGAGGGCCACGTGAGAGGCAACCATACATTGCTGTTTCTCCCTCTCTTTCTCCCTCCCTTCTCCTCTCTCTAAAAAATAAATAAAATATTAAAAAAAAATTAAACACCTGGGTTAGTGGAAACAGGACAGTAAGAGAATGAGAAAGCAAACCACACGCTGGACGACGTCAGCAATACAGAACGTTAGGTGTCCCGAGTGGGTGAGGGTAGGTCTGCAGTTGTGGGCGCAGAGAAGAGTGTGTTCTTGTATTATTATTAATTAGTGTATTATTTTCCTTATGAACAACTGTAAACCTAATTTTGCCCCACCTGGTATGTGTACATATTTTCAAATGTCTTTTCCCAGTTAGCACTCTCTGTCATCTACCACCTCATGCAAATCAGTAATAGAAAGTGACTGAAAGTAAAAGACTTACACAGTGACTTCTCCCAACAGGATATGCAAGTGAAGCATTACTGAAGGGTGCTCAACATCATAAGTTCAAAAATTTTAAATTAGACCTACAATGTAAAACTACAGTATACCAACCTGCATGACTAAAACGAGGACAATTAGCAATGCAGTATATTGGCAACCCTATAGGGGTGGAGGAAGTGCAAACTGTTAAAACCATTTTGGAAAACTGTCTCATTAAAGCTAAACATACCCATTCCCTCTAAGCCTCGGCACCAGGCCTGAGCATACACCCACCAGAAGCTGAGAGCTAGTATCCATCAGACAACAGGTACAAGAATAGTACTGTTATTTCTCATAGTTCCCAAATAAGAACTCGACTGTCCATCAACATTAGAGTGGATAAATACATTTGTGTGTGTTCATGTAATGGAATGCCTCACAACAATAGTGAGAACACAATAACCTGATGAGTCTCACAGACATACTATGGAGTAGAAACAGCCAGACACAAAGCAAATACATATTCTGTTATTCAATTTGTAGGAAGTTTAATTCCAGGCAAGATGACGGCCTAGTGATGGCAGCTGGTATAGTGGTTACCTTTGGGGTAGGGGAGTATTGGCCAGAAATATCCTGTATCTTCTAGCTTATGGTTGTGTGGATGTGTAAATATTTGCTAAACTTTATATTTAAAATTTGTGTACTTTGCAGTATGAAATGTCAATTTAAAAAAAAACTAGCTTAAAAAGAATGAGTATAAATAAGCTGCAATCACTATGTTCCACTCCAGTGCCTTTGGGTGTAAATTAAGGTCATTTAAAAATGATTAAACAATAATTTCCCCACATGCAAAGATCTATCTGCAAAGGGTGAGCTTTATTCTTGATGTTTTCTCAACAAGTACTTTCTGGGGACCTGTGACAAATAATCACGTGCTTTTAACCTGTCTGCCTGCTGCGTGGCTGCCTATGCTTGCCCAGTGTTTGACCGAGAGGAACAGGAGGGCACTACATGTTGCTTTTGGGGTGTTTTATAACTTGCTTCTGTGAACTCAATGGTTCCCTAATCTCGCCACTGAACAAATCTGCTACCTGGCAGTCCCTTCAAAGCCCAAGTAAGGTGTACCCAAGTGGTCCAGCTCATACACCCTTCATGGTCACTAGGACATGTTCTACAGGGTCAGTAATGCAGTGCTAGCTAACTCCCAGCCGCATGACAGTCTGCTCCCTCTCCCGGGTGAAAGATGAAAGGGTGTCTCAGTCTGCAGTGTCTGTGCCCAGTTTTCTCTGAGTACAAAGAGTGATTTTCCCTTTCATTTATGTTTCCAAAGGGTTCATCTTGATGGCTTTCCCAAAACAGAGGGAAGGACTCTAATGCACAAATATTTGTTCTTCACCTAGCAATATGAAAATAAAGAAGGAGGAAGGGAAGGTAGGAAGGAAAGAAGAAAGGAAAGAATGATAGAAATGAAATAAAGGAAGTTTCTCTTTATGCGACTCCCACCTCGAATTAATTTTTCAATTCTGATTTCACAGATTAGATAAACATTCTGTGCAAAATATTTTTTCTTCAAATTCAAGAAACAGTGATAGATTTCAAAATATTCTAACAACCCACAGCCTAGCACTGTACCTATTTTAAACCAAAGCAGCAAAAATCATGGGAATTGGTTATAAATCCTAGGATGTAGTAGACAACACCATAACGATCTTGATTTGTGCATCAGAACATGTAACCTACAGATAGGGAACATGAAAGATAACAGTATTTCAGCCCTGGCTGGTGTGGCTCAGTATATTGAGCATCAGCCTGTGAACCAAGGGGTTGCTTGTTCAATTCCCGGTCACGGCACATGCCTGGGTTGTAGACCTGGTCCCCAGTTGGGGGTGTGCAAGAGGGGACTGATTGATGTGCCTCTTGCACATTGATGTTTCTCTCCCCCTCCCTTCCCCTCTCTCTAAAATAAATAAAATCTTTTAAAAATAAAGTCGTCTTAAAGTATTTCTAAAATCACAACCATAAGAAGGAGGTCTGAGACTCTGAGTGGTTTCAGCTTGCCCAGAGGAGGAGCAAAATTGCAGAATTTCAAGTGACTGGCCGGCCCAGTCAAGGTGCCGTTGGTGTGAGCTCATGCCTTTGGGTACACTTTGCACGTGGCATGCTGTGTCTCCCGCAGCAGAAGGCCTCATGCTGGGGGGAGGGGGGGGAGGGCACATCAGGGTAAAGAACAGGCCCTCCCCAGGTGGGATGCTGATGTCACTTAAGATGTCTCAATTAGCCTTGATTTCAGCATGTGCCCAGATGCCGTGGCTTAAAATAAAGCAGCAAGTGTTGAAATGTGTCCCTAAATACATAGGTTTTATTAAAGAAAAATATTTTTTATTCTAAAAATACCATTTCTTAGTTAAAATGTGGCCCCTGGGATCCTGATGCCTGGGTTCACATCTCAGCGCCATCACCCTGTGACCAGGAGCAGGTTATTCGCCCCTCGTGCACCTCGGTTTCGCATGTGTAGGACTGTGATCATAAACACCAGCACAGCGGCTGAGCCTGTGACAGGCTTCGTCTGATGTTTACTTTTACTAATGTGTGAGACTAAATGTGGGAAGAAATTCATGGCCTCCTTCAATTGCTATGAATATTTGAACATTAATTATTTATTTGAGGATGGTGTGATTCAAGTTACTGGTTTAACTGAAGGATTTAGAGATAACCAATTTCACTTGTTAGCCCACATACACAGTCATATGTGTACGAATGTATAGGTATGTTCATGTCTGTGCACCTGAGTGATGGGTGTATATATGTGTGAGTGCACATGGGTATATGAGTGTACAAGTATGTGAGTTTATGCATATATGTGCCTATATTGATGGGTATTTCCTGAGGCTGCTGTAAATCACCACAAACTTGGTGGCTTAAAATATCAAAAATTTAGTCTCTCACAGCTAAGAGGCCAGAGGACTGAAATTGGCATGACTGGGCTGACTCAAGGCGCGGGCCGTACCGCACTCCCTCTGGAGGTTCCAGGGGAGAATCTGACTCTTGTCCCTTCCAACCTCTGCTGGCTGCTGGTATCCTTTGACTGTGGTCACTGCAATCTCTGCCTGTCTTCACCTACAGCTTCTCCTCTCTGTGTGTTATGTGCATATGTGCGAATGGTGTATATACATATGTGTGGGCATGTTAGTGCATGTGCGTGTGTACATGTGTATATGCATGGTGTGTGCATGCATATACAAAAGGCATGCACATATGTGTGGTTATATGCATGTTTGTGTGAATATGTGATGGGTATGCATATATTGAATATATGTACACATATAGACATAAACCGAATATGTGGGGGGAGTATTTTTATGGAAAGTAGGCTATCCCCTAACCTTTGCTTAACATATTTTATTAATGTTCTGAAATATGAATCAGTCGGAAGTCTGTACTAATGAATCTGTACTCTTAACAGATGGTGAAATAAACACAATATTTCTACCTTCCCAGAAATCTTCTTAAGCTTAAAATTGTTATCATTTGTGAGAAAAGAGCAACCTTGTTTAAATGCTAGCAAACAAGCAAGCACATACCCTCTTACCTCTTTCTGAACCTCAGAAAGAGGACCCAAGTGGGAGTTCAGCTTAATGAAAAATGCATTAGGGATGGTACGGATGGCATGGAGGGTGTATTACTCATTTTAATCTCAGCCAACCACGTAAACAGGCACTGGTCCGTGAACCCTGGCTGGAAGGAAGGCTTAATGAAAGCCAGAGAGTGGCCCTAAATAAGGGGTTTTAAAGTTTCTTTTCTTCTGCGTTTTATTTATTGAATATTTCTTTTTAGAGAGAAGAAGGAATGGTGGTGGGGGGTGGGCAGAGAAACACTACTTTGTTGTTCCACTTACTTATGCACTCATTGGTTGATTCTTGTATGTGCCCTGACCAGGGTCGAACCCATAACCTTGGTGTATCAGGACGACACTCTAACCAACTGAGCTACCCAGCCTGGGCCTCTTCTGCATTTTAAAACCTGTTTGTGAAGATCGCATTTGGGTTTTATGAGGACCGGACAGTGCTACAGTTTGCAGTTTGGTATAACGAAGAGGCTAGCAAAGACAGAGCCATGGTGGGTTAGCTGCGCTAGTGCAACTTCTTCAATGCTTAGTGCGTGTTATATACATAAAATATGTATATTCTATATTATTATATACCTATGCATGCTTTTAATTATTTTAAATATCTATGTATGCTATAAAAATAGAGCTCATTCAATTATGAGTGGGACTCTATGCTAGCTACAAATATGGCATCCATGTTAAACCATTTAAAATTTCTAGTGAGAAGATTCAGTAAGGTAAATAGATGTAGGCAGGGTGAGTGTGACAAAATCTTAGTTCTATAGAGCTCCTACAACAAAATACCATAGACTGGATGGCTTATAAGTGACACAACTTTCTCACAGTTTTGGAGGCTAGAAGCCCAAGATCAAGGTGCCCGCAGATTGGGTGTCTGCTGAGAGCTCACTTCCTGTTTCATAGGCAGCTGCCTTTTGGCTGCGTCTTCCCATGGAAAAGAGGTGAGGTCTCAGGTCTCTTCCCTAAGGCACTAGTCCCATTCATTAGGGCTCTGCCTTTGTGACCTAATCACCCCTGGAGGCCCCAACTCCATATACCATCGCACTGGAGATTAGGTTTCACTATATGAGTTCTGAGGGGCACACACGTTCTGTCTCTAGCAGGTGCACAGAAGGCAATTCAGAAGAGGGAGAGAACCTATGGTCAGGGGAGCTAGGATGCATTCGTGTAGCAGGTACATGACTGAGAAATCAACAGATTGAACTGACTATTGGGAAGATAAGAACAAGGCGGAGGAAACAGTGTAAAGACAGGAAAATGTGGGGCATGTTGTAATAAGATAGAATCCCATCTTTCTGGAACAGAGGCTCCCTCTTTAAAGACGGTTTCTCGGCTTCTGTAGTACTGAGTTGTTTTTTTTTTTTGTGGGGATTTTTTTTTTGAGGTTGGATCATATAATTCTTTGTGATGCAGGGGGTTGTCCTGTGCATTGCTGGGTATGTAGCAGCATCCCTGACCTCTACTCACCAGATACCAGTAGCACCCTGCCTTCCACCCCCAAATTCTGCCCATGTTGCAATAAACACAGTTATGTCCAGTCATTGCCGAGTGTCTCTAGGGGGCAGTATGGCCCCAAGTTGAGAATCATTGTTCTAGGAACTTCCCACCCCAAGGACCAAGTAGCATCAGCATCCCCTGGAAACTTGGTAAAAATGCGGAACCTCGGACCCCATCTCAGACCCACTGACAGTCTGCATTTTAACGATCTCCCTGCGTGATTCACACACACATTGAAGTCTGAGAACTACTACTTCTCTGAGAAACAGAAGCATTAGAAGGTGAGACTGGTTGGTGGTGGGTGTGGATGATCGTGGAAAGGCGTAAACATCTTGCTATACTATTAGATTTAACTTGGTAGTCAGTGAGGCTATACTGAATGTTCTCTTTTTAACAGATTTGTTTTAGATATAAAATACACTGGCACTCTGATTATGCCCACTTAATATTCTTCTCACCTTTTTTACTATTTCTATCTCAGTTTTAGAGGGAATGATGAGTGACAACTAAAAAAAACCTGTAGTTTTTAGTATCCCTTGTAGGTGAGGGCGCTATGAGGCTATATTTCAAGCAGACGTTATTTGGGGGTTTAATAGGAAAACTTCCTATGAGGGAGAATGACTCAAATGGCATGTTGTTTTTTTCTTAGATCTTTCTCCTTCTTTCCTGGGAATGAAGAAAATAGTTTGAATTTCAGCAGCCGTCTTATAGTCTAAGAAGCGGCACTCCCTAAAGATGGTGGAGCACAAAGCCAGCACATGAGTCAAAGAGAGAGAAAATATACCCCAATATTGTTTAATACACTATTTGTCAGAGGTCTATTACTCATCACTGAATTCAATTCCTAACTGATGAAGATTGCTATTGATATGATGGATGAATTGGGGGAAATGAGATCCACGTGGAATCTATTGAAATAGTCTGGGTGGGGCTGGGAGAAGGTAAATGAAAATGAATTTAGACTCTGATTTATTTTGGAGGTATGAATCCAAAATAAAGTTTTAAATTATTTTTAAGTCTGTCACTGGAAAATGGTGGCATAGTTTATGATCATGTGAAAGTCAGGACAAGGAGTGGGACTGTGATAATACTATGAGTTTGACTTTGGACATTTCTAACTTGAGGATTAATAAGAGATGTGTTTATCCATTGGGCACTAGCTCAGGAGAGAATTTGCCTGTGAAATATAAGGATATTGAATGGAGGTGATTGCACTTGAACAAAAATAAATAAATAAACACACAAACAAAGGATACTGGTAAGCGGGAGCTGGGCAGGAGTGGGATTGGCAGGGCGAAGGGAGGAGCAGTGATCATGGATATGCTGCTGAACTAAAGAAGAAGCGTGAGGGAGGAAGGCAGGATGGCAGTTGTTCAGGGATTTCTGCTAAATGGCTTCCACAGAAGGGGTTTTTACAATGGTGTTTAAAGATCTCAGAGGACCTAGAGCTACTTCATAAGAAAGACCACTTGCTCAAGGAGTACTTCCTCCCTTGAAATGACCTCCTACATCAGTGAGTCCAAGTGTTTGCTCACTCTCCGCAAGTAGGCTGAGTAACTGCATCAGGCTCCATCTTTTCCAGACTCTTCCAAGTCTGCCGCGACTCCTTAGAAGTCTCCTATAGCTAACACCGTCATGGAAACTGTCAGTCCACGTTGTCTCTGACACGGTCAAGATTATGGCTTTTTTTTTTACTCAATATCTTTGCATTCCCAAATCAATTAATTACACAAAAGTTGGTTTGTTAAATAGCTACAAATAGAGGTCATGGGCTAGGTGTTTTAAGGATTGCGAAGATGACAAAGCTGTAGCTCTCAGACAGTATATACTCGGGATGGAAATCAGGTAACTGTAATAAGTGCCTTCGCAGGACGTATCTCAGGCTGCTCGGGTTCTAAGAATTGACGGCCCAGGGGTCTAAAGATAGGACTCTGCACTTGTGCAAAATGCATAAGCGCTGGGGTCTGAGTTCTTCTGCGTCTTTGGGGAACACTGTCACTGTCCTCACTTTTCTCTTGATGCACATCCTTCCTCTACATATACGGAGTGTCAAGTCTCATCCAGTTTTGTCCCTTCTTAAAAAAAGATGTCACCAGAAGGTTTTAGTAATAAACCTTTAAGTCCAAAGAAGACTTATTACTTATCAATATATTTGAACCCAACCTGGAGCACCAAAATATATAAAACAACTACTAAAGGGAAAACCAGACAAAAATACAAGTATAGTAGGGGTCTTAAATACCCCATTGACAGCAATGGATAGATCATCCAAACAGAAAATCAATAAGAAAATATCAGCCTTAACTGACACATTAGCCCAGATGGATGTGATCTGTATTTACAGGCTTTTCACCCAGAACACCAGGTACACATTCTTCTCTAGTGGACATGGAACACTCTTAAAAATAGACCAAATATTGGGGCACAGAACTAGTTTCGTCATACCAAGCATATTCTCTGATCAGAATAGTTTCAAACTGTAAATCAAAGAGAATGCTGGAAAATCCACAAATATGTGGATATTAAACAACATGCTACTGACAACTACTAGGCTCAGAGAAGAAATAACAGAAGAGATAGAAAGATACATAGAGACAAATAGAAATGATGCTACAACATTTCAAAATTTAGGGGATGCAGCGAAAGCACTACTAAGAGGAAGTATATACACCATTTCAGGCCCACCTCAAGAAATAAGAGAAATCTCAAATACAGTGAGAGGGTTTTATATCGCTCTCCACTAAAATGCTATTTAGAAACAATAAAAAATACAGCAGGGTTGCAAAATACAAAACCAGTATACAAAAATCTGTTGCATTCCTGTATACTAACAATGAAATATCAAAAAAATAAATAAATGAAAACTATTTCACTTGCAATTGTAACAAAAAGGATAAAATACCCATGAATAAAATTAACAAAGGAAGTGAAAATCTATACATGTTGTTTAAAGTAATTGAGAAAGGAACAAAGAAATTGAAAAATATTCTGTTTGTGGATTGAAGTATCAATGTAGTTAAAATGGCCATCACTACCTAAAGCAGTACACAGATTTAATGCAATCCCCATCAAAATCCCAATTTTTCAAATAAATAGAATTTAAAAAAATGATCAAAACACAAAAGACCATGAAAGCCAAAGCAATCCTGAGAAAAAATAAAGTCGAAGGTATCCTACTACCTGACTTCAAATTATACTGCAATGTGACAATAATCAAAACAGTACGGTACAGGCAGAAAAAGAGACATACAGACCAATGAGACAGAACTGAGACCCAGAAATAAGTAATTTTTGACAAAGGAGCCAAAACACACAGTGGAGAAAGAAAAGCCTCTTCAGTAAATGGTATTGGGAAAACTGGAAAGCTGCATGCAAAAGAATGAAATTAGAGTGCTATTTAAAACCATACACAGAAGTTTACTCAAAATGGATTAAATACATGAGTATAAAAACCTGAGACAACACAATGCTTAGAAGAAAACATAGGTGCTAAAGTTATGGACCTTTGCCTCAAAAAGGCTTTTGTGAAAGTGACCCCATGTACAAGGGCCATATAAGCAAAAATAAATGAATGGGATTGGGTCAAACTATAAAGCTTCTGCACAGCAAAAGAAATCATCAACAAAACAAAAAGGCAAGCAACCCAGTGAGAGAAGATATTTACAAACAATACCTCTGATAGAGGGCTAATATCCAAAATATATAAAGAACTTGTGCAACTCAACAATGAAAAAAAAGAAAAAACTATTAAAATGGACAGAGGACCCGAACAGACACTTTTCCCAAGAAGACATACAAGTGGCCAACAGATGCATGAAAAGATGTTCAACCTCACTAGCTATAAGGGAAATGCAAATCAAAATCATGATGAGATACCACCCACACCAGTTCGAATGGACTAAGTAAGACAAGAAATAACCAGTGTTGGAGAGACCGCAGAGGGAACGGAACCCTCATACACTGCTGGTGGGAACAGGAATTGATATAGCTACTACGAACATAGTACGAACGTTCCTCAAAAAGTCAAGAACAGAGTGACCATGCGACCTAGCAACACTTCTGCTGGGTATCTACCCGAAAAAATGGAAGACGTTTCTTTGTAAAGGTAGGTGTACCACTATAATCGCTGCAGCCTTGTTTGTGGGGGTCAAGACATGGAGACGACGTGAGGTAATTACATAGAGAAGATGCGGTACACATTTACAACACACACTACTCAGCCATAAGAAAGGGATGAAATACTGCCATTTGCAACAACACGGTGAATCTCGAGAGTATCATGCTAGGCGAAATAAGTCAGACAAGGACCATATTATGTTACTCACATGTGGAATATAAGACAGAAAGCAGCAAACAAACCAGACCGACAAACTAGGAGCCACAGACAACAGGATGGTGGCTGCCAGAGGGGAAGGAGAGAGAGGGAGTTTGAAAGTGGCAATGGGGGTCAAATACATGGTGACAGAGGTAGACTGGACTCTGGGTGCCGAGCACACACAGCGATACACTGTGATGTGTGACAGAAGTGTACACTTGAAACTTACGTAACGTTGTCAACCAATGTCTCCCCAGTGCACTTTTTTAAATTCCCACTCTAGCCACTATTTCTCACTTCATGTTTACAATCCCTTATCTACAATTGTGAAATCCCAAAGCTCTGAAAACCAGAAGTGTGTATGTGTGTGTATAAAATTGAGCAAAAGTTGCCCTGCACTGTATAGTGCTTTTTCATCCCTAGAACATTCATTTTGTTTGTTAAAGATATATTCGCATTTGGTTACTGAGTGCAGCCTTGTACCTGACCGTGAAAAACAGTATTATCGCCTTTTTAAAAGTTGAAAACTTCTGAGTTCCAAAACATGTCTGCTCTCAAGGGATTTGGATGGGGAAAGGCGGACCTGCAGGGTTCCCAGAGTCCTACCTGATGCAAAGAAGACGAGAATGGGAGGCTGTGGTGCTGGGAAAGCGGACACGGCACCAGCGCCGTCTCCGAAGGGTGCCCGATGTTAACTGGAAAGCCATGAGAACCAGCTGGAAAGCAAGTAGGTGTAAGAAAGATGACCGAACCCCAAGCACGCACACATGTTGAAAATCCAGCCTTCTCCTGGATTCTGGGACTTGTAAGGAGCCCCTCCTCATTTATTAGTTTTAATGACTAAGATCGAATGGCCTGATCTTGTACCCTAAATTTAGTAGCCGCTTTCCCGCCTAACTCATGTCCAACCTCCCACTTTGCCTTCCAGTTTCTCCAAGACTCCCAGGGATGGCACATCTGGCTCTGGACAGCACCTCTGTGATGAAGGGATCCTGGCCTGCTCTGCAAACGCTTTGGTCCAGTCGCTTACCTAATCTCTGCTCTCCTGACCTGCGAGGATCCCAAGTGACCACCAGGCTGGATTCTGCCCCTCGGTTGTTCCCGCTGTTACCTCTGGTCCCTGTTTTCTGGTTGTTTCTGGAATGCTGCCCTTTGTGTCTTGATGACTGCCAACTTTGGTATCTTTTTGAAATGACACTCAGACAGCTTTGTTGAAACTTTACCTAGAGAGTGATTGTGTGGCACATCATATAAATAACCTCAAAAATCACAGAAACAGAATGGCACAGCTGTGCCTACACTCCCAGGGAAGCCGTGGAGTTTTGGTGACATTTAAAATCTGAACAGTGACTAATGAGGCACCTGGGATATATCCTCTGAATCATACAAAGCCACTCATTGTTTCTGCACCAGGTAAAGCTGAAGCGGTGGGAACTATTGTGTGTGGTGCATGTTTGGGTTTCACACAGGAGCAGGGTCATAGAAGGAATCTGTTCAGATAGGCCACCTACTGAGTTTTGGAATCTTTTCTTCCTTCTTCCTCTCTCTTCCCCCCCCTTTTTCCTTCTAGTTCAGTTTTCTCATCTTAAAAATCGATATAATAATAGTATCTTCTTTATAGGGTTGTTACAAGATTGAACAAGTTGATATATTTTAAGCCCTGTGATATATTTTAAGTCCTGGCTCAAAGTAAATGTTTTTTTAAGTGTCTAATTATTGCTGATGCCAACTCTGTCAGGATCTGTTCGAGGAGCTGTGGACACAGACATGAAAACCACCAGCCCTGCGCTTGATCTCCAGTACTGGTAGATAGTCATCTCTGCAGGATGTGCTGTTCCGAGGAGGTGCGGCCTCCTGAGAGAGTGGTCTGGATTGGAGAGCCAGCTCCATCCCGTTGCTCATGAACTGTTACATGACAAGGTACTTAGTCTCTAAATCTTAGTGTCCTCCCAGGGGGAGGACAATCATTTCTGTTTCATTTGCTGTAAGGAATAAAGGATATAAGATGAGTGAAAAACTTAGAATCCAGAGTGAGTAATCAATAGCGAGTTCCTTAACGTTCAGGTACTTCTGATTGCAGGGCTTCCTGACAGGACTTTCCATGAGGACCTTCCTCCTTATGGACAGGGAGGGCAGCGTATGGCACTCACGAGCAGCTCTGGATCAGGAAGTTTCTCACTCAGATCCTTCTTCCCTAAGGTGTTTGCTCCAGGTGCTCCAGCGGGACCACATAGAGGGGACAGAGGCCCTGCGATCAGACTTTCTGGTTAACCTCGCAAACTGTTTCCCCACCTGTAACCTCAGCACAATGACGACGACCACTAACTCACAGTTACGGCGGAAGTCAACGAAGATACTCCAGCCGAGGAGCTCGGTACAGCAAACAAGCCTCGCGTGTAGGAAGAGCTGCCTTTCGTTGGCAGTTACGGTTGCTGTTGTAATTTTTTGTTAGGATTTGATTCTTTGCTGGGAAAAAGAGCTTGTCTGCCACTGTCCTTATTTCTTTCTAGTGTGATTCCACCCTAAGCAACAGAGGATGCCACCGATAATTACCATTTATTAAGCACCAGGCACTTTCCCTGTATGATCTAATGTATTCCAAATGGTAACCCTATAAAGTAGGTATTAGTTTCCCTTTTAGCCATGAAAAAACTAGCCCCAGATTAAATAACTTGCCCAAGGTCATATATGTAGGATTAAAACCAACCTCAGTGTGACTTTAAGTTACTGTGCCCCCAAAACTAGAGTGGATTTTTTTTTAAAAGATTTTATTTATTTATTTTAGAGAGAGGGGAAGGGAGGGAGACAGAGAGGGAGAGAAACAGCAATGTATGGTTGCCTCTCACATGGCCCTCACAGGGGACCTGGCCTGCAACCCAGGCATGTGCCCTGACGGGGAATCGAACCGGGACTGTCTGGTTCCCAGCCCACGCTCAATCCACTGAGCTACGCCAGCCAGGGCACTAGAGTGGATTTTTAAAAAAATTAAAAAGAACCAAAAGTGTTCCCAACAATAATCTCCACTGAAGGGAAAACTCATAAATACTTCTAGGACCACACAAAAAATAATAATATAAAAATGCAAATATCAAACCACAGCCTAAGCATATTTTCCCTAACCTCCCTGCCACATCCCAGTATACACATCAAGTGCTGATATTTTAAAATCTAATACAGTCAGTCAATGAACTTCAAAAAGTTTTGACCTCATTTAAATTGTCAGATAGAAGAAGCTTCTAATGCACAGACAAAAGAGCAATCCAAACTTGCATTTGGAGAGTTTTGGAAACATCTGAATACAAATCACTTCCCAACACAGGCTTCTCTTATCGCTGATTGTCTAAGAAGCAGAACCTTAGACCTCCCCAGCACTACAGTAATAAAGAAGGAAAGCGCTTATGCTCTCAATGATTAAAGCATTTAACACACCAAGTCAGCACCGGGGAGAAAGTCTGGTCTTCATTATAGCAAGTGTTATGCAACACAATGAATATAACCTCCCGTAGGTTTTACTGAACATTCAAGCTCTTCAATTTACATTATTTCATTCATTTGAATTCACCTTGGATTTACTAAAGGAGACAAAAAAAAAAAACAAAACAAAAAACGCCTCACAGTCCTCATAATAAATGAAAAGGCATAGTTAACAAGGTAATTTATTGGATCTTAATAAAATTGAGGTGGAGTGAAGGTGAAAATCAATTCACCCTGAAGTCACCACAGTTAGTGGCCAAACAGTTTATGGAGTGAGGGCAATTGTATTCATAATTAGAAGATAATAATTAATATTATTGTTTGCATATGCCTTTCAGCTTAACTTATGGTCATGTAATATGTCATAATTTTTTGGCTCATATTCAAAACATTTTATAGAATGCAAAGTAGCCCATAAACTATAGCATTTGCCGTGGCGCTTTCATACAAGCATTCAAAGAAAGTGGTTGACTGGCTAAAGGCGGATGGAAACTTTTATTTTTAATCACATTTCACACCTCAGATTCTGTGGGTATCTTGGCATCAACTTATTTAACATTTACAGTCTCGCTACTCTCAAGTGATGCTGGTGGCAAGGACATGCAGGCTTGGAACATTTTGCTTGCTGAAAGTCATGTTTAAAAGTGGTTTCTTTTTAGTAAAAATAAAGCATCACTATTTTAGCAAACATAGCAAAAAGAAGAGTTTTTGCAGCTCTATTATGAGAGAACAAGCAATCTATTCACCAGAACAAGCAGTATGTCCACCAGTGTTTTTATGTTTGTGTATATCTAAAATAAGAAAGAAAACTGGATTTTGCCAAATGTATACCCCCCCTTTTTTTGCATTGTATTTTTTCCTTATCAAAAGTTAAGGGCTGTGTTTGTCTCTTACTACTGAGGTTCCAGCTCCCAGCATGGGGTTTGGGGTAAACTAAGATTTCAAGAAAACTTTGCTCAATAAGTCAATTTCATTTCATTACATGTTATTCTACAGCATCTTTTTAATGACTGCATAGTATTCTGTTCCATGGACATACTGTAATTTATTTAGCCAAATTCCTTTGATGTCACTGATATTTCACTGTTGTAAGTGGGAATAAACATTGTTGTAGCAAAATAATTTTGAAATTCATCAACTTCTTTGAAATTGTTGTTGCAGTATGTAAAAAAACGTAAGAAATTAATATCTATTATCAAAAAAGTCACCATATATTTTAAATAGTTTACTATGGCATGTATGATATAAATAAGAGTGGCCATTTCCCAAATTTTGTGATTTGCAGGTTTTAGAGGACAGGGGGGGGGGGGGGGGGGAGGATCTAACTACCGTATTTTGCTGTGTATAATGCACATTTTTTTTGACCCAAATTTTGAGGGAAAAATAAGGATACCCATTATACATGGGTAGTACTAATTTTTTTTTTTTTTTTTAGATTTTATTTATTTATTTTAGAGAGAGGAGAAGGGAGGGAGACAGAGAGGGAGAGAAAGAGCAATGTATGGTTGCCTCTCACATGGCCCTCATGGGGACCTGGCCCGCAACCCAGGCATGTGCCCTGACAGGGAATCGAACCGGGATCCTCTGGTTCCCAGCCCGCGCTCAATCCACTGAGCTACACCAGCCAGGGCGGGTAGTACTAATTCTGTATCTATATAAATGTTTTTAATTCTTTTGTTTATGCTTATGCATTAAAAGTGTACCTCTAGAAAGCAATAATGATATCCAAATGCAAAATAATACCCTGGAATATGATAATTGGTTTTGTTTCTACATATAAATTTTAAATAATTGAATTAAAAATTTAAAATGAATGATTTTTTTCCTGAAAGTTTGGGTCAAAAGTTTGGGTAAAAAATGTGGGTGTCGGGAGGGGAGAGGATGCAGACAACTGTAATTGAACAACAATAAAGTAATTTAAAAAGTGTGGGTGCACATTATACATGGCAAAATACGGTACTTAGTGAGTAAGCCTAATTGGTTGACTAGCATCTATTTCTTTATTTTTCTCAAGTGCACATTTGATGAAATGAATTAAATCACCAATTCTTGGAAATTATGAAAGCTATTAGAATGAGCCCTCTTTGAATGTCAATAGTAAACTGTACCTAGTGTCATTTAAAGACCTCTTTTTTGTCAGTGAAAACCCAACTCCTTTGTCAGTTAAAGTGAATGAAATTCCAGCAGATGAAGGTATTGCATTGGATAGTGCAGATCAGTAACTCATCCTTAATCTCATTTCGGAAAGTAAATATAGCTGGAGCAATAATCTATGTCCCAGAGGTGTCAGGTTAGAAAGGATTTAACACTTCACAATAAACTACAAATAAACAGAATCATTTTGAGGAGCTACTGCACATTCACTTGTGTCAAAGAAGGAATTTGGAAATAAAATAGCCATCAACCACAACTGTGGTGACAGTAACATTTCAAAATTCTTCCTTAGCACAGAAAGAGAAAACATGGCGAAGACATGGAAATGAAGGGATTTTCCAATTTTCTTTTGACACCGAAAGAGTGTAATTCATCATCTTGAAGAGAACCCTTTAACTGTGTGAAATAAGAGTGCTCTTTGCATAGTCTGAGCATTGCAAAAAGTCCAGGAACTCCTTAAAAGTAATTCACTCAAGCTGTCAAGTTGGATATAAAGTGGTACTAAACAATTTAAGAAGCATAAAGAACACAAAGCCACAAAAATTTAATAAAAAGTCTTATGATAGTGTATTTAAACAGCAGCTTAAAAAAGTCTTACGGACCTGAGAAGGTCAGCTATGATATATGTGCAGGGACAGCAAGAACAGAGTCTGAGAACAGAGATCACGTCCGCAGACCCCCGAGAGTGATGTCCACTTATACGATGGTCCCTAAGAGGAAGAGGAGAGGTGGTTTTTCAAAATGCCTGATGAAGCAACTCACTATAAATTTTTGACACATGGATAGGAACACTGTGATGGTTAATTTCATATGTCAACTCAATGGGGTTAAGGCATGCCCAGATAGCTGGGAAACATTGTTTCCGGGTGTTTCTGGGAGGTGCTCACTGAATCGGTAGACGGAGTAAAGAGTCCCTGCCCAATGCTGGGGGCACCATGCAACCTGCTGAGGACAAATTTACTCATTCTGCTTGAGCTAAGACATCCATCTGCTGCCTCAGACATCATTGTTTCTGGTTCTCAGGCTTTCAGACTCAGATCCCCAGCCCCAGTTCTCCGCCCTTCAGACTGGGACTGAATCGCACAGCCATCTTCTTGGATCTCCAGCTGGAGTAGGGCAGGTTGTGGGACTTCCCAGTCTCCAAACTAGTGTGAGTGAATTTCTGTAATAGATAAACGCTGACCTGTATACCCTATTGGTTTTGTTTCTCTACGTAACCCTAACTAACACAAGCAAAAAAAGTTTTCCTTTTATGGTGTTTCTAGCAATATTTTTTAAAGTCTATCAATTTTCTGATATTGCCTAGGCTGTCTACATGCTAACTTATTGTTTCCGAGTTTTAACTCGGCTGTTACCAAACAGCCTACAGATCTGATTCTATGAGTACACTCTTCATACACGGTGGTAATAAGAGTTTAAGAGTCGAATACAGCTTATCTTGCAAGTTGGTGTAGCGAACCAGAGTTTTGCCGGCCTCCTTCTTCTCTTTGCTCACCTCCCCCCTTATTCTGATTTGTCCAAATTACTGTGCGGATTTGGTATATTTGCACTTTTTTTCTACTGTGTCTGTGAGGAAATTCCAAAAGTTGAGTTTTCCTGAGGGAATTTGAAAAGGGACTCCACTTTGCACAAAATTAAGGGCAGTTCGAAGGTCTGCTAATTCTAGCTTTTATTTATTTGCTCAATCAGCAGATATTCACTGAGTTCTGTGTGCTATGTTATACTCATACACCCTACATCTGTGAAGCTCTCATTTTAGTAGAAAAGCTACAATCAATGAATGCATGCAAGACTAAACGAACACAATATTTATAACTTGCGGTGAGTGATGTGAAAGACCAGAACAATGGCCTGAGGTTGAGATAAGAAGGGAATATCTGCTTTTCATAAGGTGATCAAAGAATTCTTCTTCAAGGAAGTGAGATGTCAGGTGAGGGCTGAAAGATAAGCAGGACCTTGTGACCCGAGGAGTGGATGGAGAAAAAGGACTCGGTACGAAGGTCACGAGGCAGGCAAGCACCTGCTGTTTGCAAAGCTCGAAGAAAACCTGTGTGGATGGGCTAAGGGGCAGGTAAGAGAAAGGCCTTTGGTGAAGCTGGTCAGGCAGCTAAAGCCAAAACCTAATGGATCTGTGAGCCATGGAAAAAAAAAAAAAGTGCAGATTTTATCCCAGGAATAATCCCTGAACAGATCTAAGCAGAAGTATGATATAAGCCTGACAAAAATCTTACTTGTGTTTTAAGAACCTGATTGGTCACCGAGTATGGGATATAGTGAAAGTAAGGAAGAGCAGAGGCAGAAACGTTTTCAAGGGTTGCTGAAATTTTGGCTGGAGGTGATGGTGGCGTGAGCAAAGGAGAGGGAGAGAAGTAGATTTCATCTAGCTATAATTCGACAATAGCATCACGTCCATGACAGGTAATAAACTGGATACAGGGGTTGGGAGAAAATGCGGGATTAAGAACTAAGACTTCGGCTTGTGCATCAGAATAAATGGGCATGCCGTTTCACTGCAATGTAGGTGACTGTAGGGGCAGACTGAACTCTGGACTGGACAAGAGAACAAGTTTTCTCAAACTGCTCTGGAGATGAGTCCCTTGGGGCACTTGTTAAAAATACCTGGGTCCCATCCTGGGCCCTCTGAGGTGAATACTCTCAGTGACAAGCTGAGAAAGCATTTGTCCTGACACACACCGTGGGTGATTCTCTGTCATGAGGGAAGTTGGGAAAACATCCTCCTAGAAGGAAGGAACTCGTGCAAGAGGCTTCCATGTGATGCAGTGCAGGTTCCGAGGGTGGGGAAGGAAGATGGCAAAGGACCCTTTGGCAGTTTGCTGAAGCCAGTGACCCTGATCCAAGTACCCAGCACGGTATATGCATAGAAGAGTCAATCACAGCTTCAACCCAAGGACTGCATGTGAATACAACTTCAACTTACTGCATGAATTGAGCTCATTGTTTTGGTTGAGATTACATTAACTGCTATAACATCAATTCTGAAACAATACAGGTTTTTTTTTTTTTTTTTTAAAGATTTTATTTATTTATTTATTTCAGAGAGAGGCGAAGGGAGGGAGACAGAGAGGGAGAGAAACAGCAATGTATGGTTGCTCTCACATGGCCCTCACTGGGGACCTGGCCTGCAACCCAGGCATGTGCCCTGACGGGGAATTGAACCGGGACCCTCTGGTTCCCAGCCCGCGCTCAATGCACTGAGCTACACCAGCCAGGGCAACAATACAGGTTTGAGACAGCTTCCTTCTGTCCTCTGCCTCTGCCATCCTGCAGGGCAGGGGATCCCAAACTTTCTTAGTTCATGGCACCCTCATTGCCCCAGTAGATTTTCACAGTGCTCCTAAACCAAAAGAAACGCACAGCAGTTCTGCTAAGTAGTGAGCCACAACAACTCAATAGATACCTATGTATCAACAATCTAGTAGCTGCCTGAAAAAATTGTGCACGTAAATTGAAAGAAAAAAATATTCTTAATACCACAGTTATGTACTCATGGAAATGTGTGTGCTCATTGAACACTGCCCAGTTTAAACCCTGAGATCAGACTGGACACCACCCACCTTCATTCCCTGGCCCATATTGACGTTAATGCAGCACTAGCTTTTTCTTACAGCAACCACAAAGATCAATTCTGGAAAGATGTGGAGTGCGATCTAATGTCGAAACTGTTTATTGCCTTGAGCTAGCAGTTTGTGAGCATTTGATAAATAATGCTATTTTTCCTTGAAAGTGTATAACATCCCAGGAAATCCCTGTGAATTTTCTGTGGTTCCTTGGGGTGCCCCATACGGTGTTCAGAAACTTTAGCTCATGAGTCTTGGGATCCTTGTCTTTCAGCTGAAGGATGAACAAGGAGAACAGAGAATGGCCCACGGGAGGTTTCCATGGTCTATGTGCGGAAGTGGCACACATCACTTTTGATTCTGTTGTATTGACGGCAGCTGTCCCTCATCCACCCCAACCTGCAGATCCTGGGAAATGCAGGCTAGCTCCATGCCCAAGAGAAGAGAGGGAAAGGTTTGGTGAACAAAGAGCAGTCTTCTGCTACACTCCTAACCCTTGGCACTGAATCTTTTTGAACCCAATTGTATCACATGGTCAGAAGAGGAGAGAAAAAGCATGGCTTTGCAACCCACAGGCTGAAATAACAAGGACATCTAAGACAAATATTTGCTACCTGCAGCTACTAACCGAAGCATTGATTTAGACCAGAATTGCTCAACCATGATGCCATTGCCATTTTGTTGTGGGTGCTGTCATGGGCACTGCAGGATGTTCAGCTGCATCCTGGCCCCTACCTACTAGATGACAGCAGCACCCCCCACCCCAACTGTGAACATCCCTAGACATCACCGAATGCTTCCTGGAGGGGAGTACAATTACCCCTGATTAAAATCCACTGATTTACACAGAATGTTAGGAGGGATTAAAAAAAGTTAGAGTTGCTCCCTAATTAAAGAACGCTCAGGAATGTTTGGATACATTCAATTGAAGTTTCTCATAGTACAACTCATTGAGTCCGTTTTAATCATATCTAAGCTATTTTCAGAGGGCCTTTCTATTATATATTAAGGTGCCCCCCTCATTGGGATGAAAGTTTTCATTTTCCTACCTTCCGGAAGTGCTGACTGCTGCTGGCTCACAGCTGAGTCGTCCCCCCAACCCCCCACCCCCACATCTGTCCTTACAGCAGGCGAGCTGAAGCTGCCTTGCCCAGGCCACATCTCTTCCCCAGGGGACAGTCCTTATCCAGTAATTGTTGGGTGTGGAGGAGAGGGGAGGGGACAGGCCTGCCTCCTGCCCTCCCGGTGGGGACCTTGCTGACGCTTCCCATGCAACTGCACCACATGCATCTCAACTTCTCCCTCTGCACGTCTTGTCTTCCCTCGCTGTTGTAAAGGTGTTACACCCTGGAGCAATTTCAAATAAACTTCTTGCATCAAAACCTGTCTGAGTCTATTTCCAGAGAACCGGATTTATCGCACACACCTTGAGCCTTTATTTTAACTTAATACAGATAATACTATTGTTTCTGCCTTTTGATGTTGGAAAAATGCCTTTTTCTTTGATTACGGTTCTGCTTAGCAGAGTTCTACCATTCTTATGCATTAACCGTATCTTCATGCATCATCTACAAGTTCAAGTTTCACCACTCTTTAAATGTAGTAGGAACCTAAGGACAGCTGCAAGTCTGAATGCAGAATGTTTTGAAATTTTAAAGGCTATTTTACAGTTGTGTTGCCACATCTAATTCAAAAGCAATTTCCATTGAGACTCACTAATTCTCCCCAGATCATTCTACTTGGTCACAGAAACAATATTTTCTTTGTATACTCATATTATCTGTTTAGATATTATTTAATTCAATTATATAATTACAATTATATATAACACTTGCATAAATAAGCTTGGGAACAAGGAAAACTAAGGGCAAACTTATGTGATGAGGTGAAGTCCCCAGGTGAGCATCGCTGTGTTTGACGGCACGGAGTTAGGTGAATAGAAGCGCCTAAGGTTCTCCACCCACCCAGCTCAAAGACTCAAAGGAATCAGGAATTGATCCTGTCTGACTAATGCTGAGTTGACAAAACAGAATGATACTGTCTCAGGAGGTCTGGAATCCTCCAGGTCCTTTGTTTACAGGTGAAGAAACCAAGACTCCGAGAGAGAAATTTGTCTAGGTGATAACCAATATTAGAAATCAGGTTTCTGACTATTAGATCAGGACTCTTTCTCATGCACTATACCACAGACCCAGACTAGAGATATCAACTAGGAATTTATAATTTAGTCACAAATTGAAGACTTTTGGTTCCTTGAAAGTAGCATTAAAATATTTATGTCTGATGCTCATTGGGATAGGAAGGTAAGGTGTTTTGATATTTGTTCAGTATTCAGAACTGTGAACCACCTTTCCTGACACTCCAATCAAGCTACAATGAACTAACTCTGAGGCAATGAGCATTTAGGTAAATCAGTCCACCTATGTAATTATGAAAAAAGCTCTCACTAGTAAATAGCAAGCATTTTGTCTGGGGCCACATTATCACAGTATAATGAATGCTGGTTCTATGCACTGTCTCAAGAGATTACAAAGTAAATAGTCAAACTGTTCATTTCTTTTTTAAAAAAAAATTTTTTAAAGATTTTATTTATTTATTTTCAGAGAGAGAAGGGAGGGAGAAAGAGCAATGTATGGTTGCCTCTCACATGGCCCTCATTGGGGACCTGGCCTGCAACCCAGGCATGTGCCCCAACTGGGAATCGAACCGGGACCCTCTGGTCCCAGCCCGCGCTCTATCCACTGAGCTACACCAGCCAGGGCCATTTCTTTGAAAAGAAATTACAGAAAACATTTTCTTCTGTCACTTAGTGAAACTGACAAGGAAAAGAATTTCTAAAAATATTTTTTTCAGCCTATATGTTAACTATAAAACTTCCCATCTGAAACAATTGCTCCTTTATTTCCTCTTCTTTAAAAATACTGTGCTTATTTTTTATTTTTATTGTTGACACTATTGTAGATGTCCCAATTTTCTGCCCTTTGTCCCCTTCCCCTCCAGCCCCTGCCCCCCTTCCCTCTGGTCATCACCGCACTGTTGTCTGTGTCCATGGGTAACACATGTTCTTTAGCTGTGTTTTGTTTTTTAAAAAATTTGTAAAATGTTACTTTGTGAATTATTTTGCCCCAAATTAAAATATATTTTTCTTCTCATGAAATATTCATGTGTATACATCTATATGTTTAGTTATATATATGAACATATATATTCAATACATATGCGTATGTCTGTGTATTATATATACACATGCATGAAGCTTAGACAGAATAAACCAACATTTTAGAGAAGTGAATTTTATATTATTTGAGAATAAATTGGGGGCAAATCAATTATTCAGGTTAAATCAATTAAAGAAATGTTCTAGTTAATACACGCATAGATATTACAATTAACACTGCTGTCAATGTACTTGAACATATCTTTTGGTTCATACATGTACACGTTTCTCTTGGTTCTGCACCCACAGGCAGAACTGCGGGACCACAGGGCATACACGTGGGAATGTTAGCAGTCACTGCAGACGGCTTCCCGCCGGGGCTGTGCGATGGGACCCCTGCCGGCAATGCCGTGCTCTGCTGTGCATCCTTGCCCACGTGTAGTCTGTCCAGTATTCATGCAGGATGGCATTTCAGTGTAGTTTTAATTTGCATTTTCATGATGACTAATGAATGACTGCTCTTACATATGTTTATTTTTTTAATTAATGTTCGAAAACAGTTGTCTCCATTTTCCCACCACCTGAAACACTAATTCAGAAGAACCTATGCAACCCAATGTTCACAGCAGCACAATTTACAACAGCAAAGTGCTGATTGGATTGTTTATTCTTTGTCACATTGATCTGTAGGAATTCTTTATTTGCGATATGAGCCCCTGATTAGATATATTTATTGCCCATACTTTTTCCACTTTGGGGTATGCAGTCCTGTTTGTATCAATCCTGGAGCTATTGGATTGTTTCATGGTTAATCAGTTCCGAGAGAGAGAGAAAACAACACAGGCTTTCATAGCAGGAGACATTGAACTGTTACTATAGGATTTGGGGCAAGTCCCTTAGCCGACTATGAAGGATCTTTCTGCGCCCTGCGCAAGATGGAGCTAATAACGCCACTCACACTGTGCTGTGAAGTTCAAAGGAGCCGTTTGGAGTAACAGAACCTAGTAGAGTGTCTGGAACATATTAGATGCTTACTACGCTTTATAGGATAAAGGGCAATGCAATACACTCTGTTTAATTTCATCTTGACTGTCCGATACTGGCTCTGGGCTTTTAAAGATTCGCAGCTAAACGTGCAGTATTGTTGCAGAGCCTCCCCTAGGAATGTCTTCGGTACCACTGTCTTCCTCGTCCCTCCTGGTAAATACAAGGTGTGAAAACCCACAACAACCATTTTCTTTCCTTGTCTCTTTGCATGGAGTTAAGAAGGTTTTTCCCACCTGCAGAGGTGAATTGTTTTAGATTTCACAGGAAAATAAAAACATTGGAAATACACCGATTTCCAAAAATACCAAAGATACATAATTTTAAGAGAAACAGTTTAATAGGAACCAGTTAATTGTCCCCCAAATCTCTTTCTCAGAAATTTTATCAGAGTTTTGATGGCTAATTTATAACCTAAACACACTTATACTTCTACATTATATTTGTTCTGTTAAAATGCTAATGACATTTTTAGTTATAAGGAAAATGCAACTGTGACCTGTTTAGTGTGATGGTGACCAGTCCAGGAGCAGCCGGTGGCTGTGTGGGTTAGCTCTCTTGACTAATGATGGGACATCATGACCTTAGCCAAATACCCAAGAATAGACCTGAGAAACAATTGGGGAAAATACCATTTTTGGATTTGAGAGTTTTCTAATCCTATTTTCAAGCAGAAGTTCATTATTAATGTATGCTATTTTTAAAACTCAGCACTCTGTGTTTCTACTGTAGCCACTGATGTTACTCTTACATGAGGTACCCGTTACTTAATATCTTGAAATTGTAGGCAAAAGACGCTCACTGTGGTCGAAGCCAAACATAAAAGAAGAACTGAACCACATACATATTCTTCTTGTCATCAGAGGAGCTACGCTAATTACGCTATGTGTTCTAGAAGGGGAGATTTGATCAGGAGAGAGCAACATATAGACGTCTACCCTTTGCTGTCCAATAAATGCTTACTGCAACTAAATACTCCAGGGGATTATTGGAATTGGTATTCTCTCAGGCTATATAACGGTTTTAAAAATGCCCCACTTCCATTCCACTTATAGATCTTTGTTTTCCTCCCCTTAGGAATTCATTTAGAAGAAACGGGGAAAATGCTAGGAGGAGAACACTTGCTTTCACAATTGGTTACTGTATAACTAAACTAGTTCCCAGTGGCCTATTGACTCTCAAGATTTAATGGGTGAGTGGGCTGGTGAAAACTCTAGGGGGAACGGGGATTGTGTAAAAGCTGAATTGGGACCACATCCTGGTTTTTAATGATGTTATCCTTTGAGAAATTGTCACTGAATTAATCCTCCATTTTCAGCTTTCTGAGGTGCAGCAAGTGCTCTGTAATGACCAGGGACCAGGCATGCTGTCTGCCGCCAGTTATTTGAGAGGAAGTGTTAGTAGCAGCTGTGGAAACCCTGCAGCATGGTCCTCCTCATCCCCCATCAGATCTGCTCTGGGCGTCTGCCGCATCTCACTCCTGTGCAAGTTTGTCTTATATTTACATTTGATGAGATTCTGAATTCTCAATTTAGGCTAGCACCTACTGGTTTAAAAACTAAAAATAATATAAATTTTAGACACCTGAATATTTAAAATTTCAATTTAGACACTTTAAATTTATTTAGAAACAGACTAAAAGAGGACAACTGTGACGTCATCCCCAAACAATACTAAACGAAAGGCTAAATCCTGGGATCGTAGGCATATAGATTCCACTTGTAACTACAGCATTTATTCCCTGTCTAAATGAAGTAGTTCAAGTTTATTATGCAAAATGTCTAACATACACAAAAGAACCGAAAACTACAATTAATCTCTATACAGATCCACGTACCATCTGGATAATCAAGATTTTTCATGCTTGCTTCATCTACCTCTTGTTTTCAGTTAAAGTTTTTAAAGCACATCTAAGACTTCATCTAAGGATTTAAAGTTTCCAGTGTGTTTTCATTTTACTTGCTTTTCACTTTACCACCCACACTTCAAGCAACTGTAGCAGATAATGTTATCATGACTTGACAGGGAAGAAAGCGCAGACCCAGACTTTTGACTTATCTAAGGTCACCCAAGTACGTCGTAGCAGAGCTATGATCACCTGTGTCTTAGCATCACGACACTTGTAGGGATAACTTACCAGTTCCCAATGCCCCCTGTTCTTGAGAACTGGCCACAGGGAGAGGCCACATGTTCAGTCCCAGCTGAAGCCCTAGTTGACTCATCCTTTTCCGCCTAACCTGTGACTGAGGAAGCCCTTGAGACAGAACCTACACAGAAACCCTGGGCAAGAGCTGCCTGGCTGAGCCCAGCCAACCTCAGAACCTAGACAAACAAAATAAAAAAAACGGTGGTTGTTTTAAGTCCCTAGGTTTTGGGTAATTTGTTACCTAGCAGTGGATAACAAATATAGTGACCATAGGTATTGGATTACCTAGGACAGTCCTGATTTAAATTATTTCTTCAATTTATCAGATAGCAACAGCAAATAATCATATTATACCTGTGATATACCAGGCATTGTTCTAAGTGCTTACATTCCCTTCATTCTCACGGGGTCCATGAATTAGGTACTATCATTATCTCATTTTACAAATGAGAAAATGGAGGCACAAAGAGGTCCAAGGTCGCATAATTTACAATATTTTTTTCTGCCAACTTTTGAACGAGGTGGCATGGTTCCAAAGTCCACACACTTACGTGTTATCCTAAGTTGCCTCAGACCCTGCTGGGCTATTTATCAGGCCATTTTTTTTCCCCAGTTCTGTGTCCCGGATATCCCATAACTACGACAATACAGAAAGAAGAGCAGAGCTAATTTAACCCAAATGAATTCATCTAAGAAGTATTCACTCTTTGGTTTCTCTGTTTGGCTTTTTTAAACAAACACCCAAGAGACTTAATAAAGCAAAGCAAAACAAAACAAAGTAATCCTCCTAAAATATTTTTTCTTAAAATGAAAATGTATTCCTTGAGCAAGCCAGAAAACGTAGAGTACTAGTGAACCCACTTACGTACAGATAAACATCGGGGCATGTTTCTTACTGAGCTGCCGACACTATTCTGCTCTGTTTCGAAAAGAAGGACTTTAGGGAGATTTATGAAAATAGGTCCGCATATGCCTCTAGACATGGCTGAGGGCAGTAGCGTAGGTAAGTTAAATATGTTTTCTGGTTTTCTCTACTATATCCTTGTTTGTTTGCTTTCTCTTCAGGTGACACAATTGGCTTGATGCCTCCTCATAAATTTAATCCAGGAAGTATTTATGGAGCTCTGAGTGTCTTTATAGGCACATATGCATC
This sequence comes from Micronycteris hirsuta, assembly GCA_004026765.1. Taxonomy (NCBI): domain Eukaryota; kingdom Metazoa; phylum Chordata; class Mammalia; order Chiroptera; family Phyllostomidae; genus Micronycteris; species Micronycteris hirsuta. Next base: position 76,734 of record PVJI01003423.1, read on the forward strand.
AGTGGAGGGTATCGCAGTGTGCTCCTCTCATGATGTCATCAGTGCAGGAAGGTTGGGGGCCAGGGATTTGGGCCTTGTAATGGGAGAAGCTTACACAGTGCTTGGATTTTCCAAGTAGGGGCAGGGAGAGGCATGTTTCAGGGGACAGACCACAGTGAGTCAAGTTGTGAGGTGTGTGAGCAGAATTTAGGTAACAGCTATGTGTTAGAGAACCTTTTCAAGACAGGAGCAGCCAGGGAGACTTGAGTGGAATGGAGATAAAAGGTTGTAAACACTTCGGGAGCACCTAATCATAGCTTATCAAGTCAGGCATCTTAGATATTATTGCATTTAATCTTCACCCAAATCTCTGGTGGTATTGGAAAATTGCCAATACCCAAAGGTCTCTAGAAAAGGTCAGAACTCAAACTCAATGAAAAAATCAACTCCAGGGAAGTATTAATTTCAGCTTTCATCTCCCATTGTGGAATGGAAGGCTTGGGCTCTAGTTAAAGGAATCTCCCCATCTTTAGAGTGGCAAGTTCAAAGTTGACTTATTAAGCAGCGCACACTACCTTCAGAGCTGCAACCTACACAACACAGTCCTACTGTGTAATTTCCAGAGGAATCCATCCATGTACCCTCTGGGATTTGCTCTGTGGTAAAGGCAGGATGGGGTGCCATCCATGTCCTGAATTGGCAGGAAGAGCAGAATGACGTCAGGGTCAGCAGCTCCATTAGCAGAGCCGTTTCTCCATCTGTCCACATGGGAGACATTACTACTCCACCTACTTCAAAGGCTGTAAGTGACGATGAAAACTAATTAGACAACCATTTCTGTGACAATGAAGCTTTGCCTTTTTACTTTTTCATCCTGGACAATTCCATTTAAAACAATCCATTTCATTTTAACACAACTTTAAATTTTCAGTCACATTTCAGAAAGTTGGAATTGGGCGCAGAGGGGCCAATTTTTAATTTCTTTTTATCAGAATGATAACTATGGAGAGAAAACTAAAGGTGAATCCCAAACACCTAAGCTTGGGGTCCTGGATGGCTAACTGAGGGGTCGAAGGTGACCTCTTGCTCTTTTAAACCTCAGGTACCTGCAGTTCCCTCATTGCCTATCTTATGGGCTGAGGTAAGGATCTGATGCTTAAATAAAAAAGCTCTTTGTAAATTATAATGAGTTCCGGCGATGTTGGTGCAGTAGGTAGCGGTGTTCTTGTATAATTAGAAGCTGTGCCACCCGTACATATTAACAAGATATTTTTGTCATCTCATCTGACTCATTCAACAGGAACAAGCTGTACATGAGCCAGTACACAGGCTGACCCATTAATCACATCCTGCCCTCTTTTGAAAAATCCAGTGCGTCTGTCATGCGTTTAGCCAAACAAAACACTGAGAAGCAGTACATACTCCTTCACCCATTTATTTGTACAATATCAATTTCTCGAGATCCTAGCATTTGGGTCATACGTGTGTGCTCAGAGTTGAAAGTGTAAAAGAAGCAGTTGACTTTTCATGAAGATTTGAGTATTGAAGTTTTATTGAGATATGAAAAAATTACACATTCTTCCTCTTCCTCAACAACCAACTAAAATATGGCTCACATTTTTAATGTATGTAGATTTACCATATGCATAAATACAGCAATACTTAGAGCTCTGAGAATTTTTTAGATAATGCAAACTGCCCTTGTTAGCCTCAATTCTATCTTCAATGTAAAAAAGTAAATAAGAGTATTGCTATTGAAGAATACTTATGGGCACCAAAACAAACTAGTCCTAGTAGACTTTATTTCATATCCACACATTTTTTTACTCTCTTTGAAGCTAAAGTTGATCCTCCAAAGAGACTTTGTGTGGAGAGAACATTGTTTTGTTTTCCAGGGTATTGTGTCAAGTAAGTAAGCCGGTAGGCAGACCTTATTCTTTTTCTCTTTATTAGTAACATTTATATAAAGAATTTCTCAGAATAAATGCTGCTTGGGAAAACACTTTTCACTTTAATATGTGGAAATGACTTGTAATTCAGAATTTAAAGTCATGTACTTCAGAGAGCCCAAAGCACAACAAAAGAGTTATTTTATCAGCTAATCACATGCTGCTGAACCTGATTTAAGCCTGCTCTGCTGCTCCTATAACATCTTACAAATCTGCAATGTGCTGGTGGAATCTATTTCTGTTCTTAAAGACCTTCTTACCTCAGGAGTGACATTAATGATTATCTTTCCTTTTCACATGGGCACACACCAGCTGAAATGCCTAGGTGACTTCCTGCCCACTTGGATGATTAGAGTTTTGCAATCGACACTGACTTGGGCAGCAGAATCAAATCCCCCTCCTCTACAAGGCAGGTTCCTGCTTCGGTGTCTGGCACCCTCAGGACTGAATGAGAGCAGCAGCATCACTTTCACCTGCGTCTCTTTAAGGATTAGAATTTCTCATTGAATGGATGCGAAGGCAGCAGGGTGTTGCTTCATTTTTAGGTGAACATGAACATTAAGCAATAGATCTCCCTGGGAGTGGGCTGCTGATGCCTGAATGCTAAGCTACTTCACTGAGACTGAAACCGGCAGTAGGTCCAAGATGGAGGTCGAGGAGGGCGCTGAACTGGGCCCCTCCCAGGAACACATGGCATCAACACCCATAATTAGAACACTTCCTCTTGAGAGACAACTGAGAGCCAACTGGGCAGCTTCTGCACAACAAACAAAAGAGAAACCGCATGGAGAATGTGGGAGAACCACAAGAGCTCTCTGGGAGCCGAGGGAACTATCCAGAACTGAGGAACTGGTGTGTGCCATTGTTTAAGTTTCCCCTGCACTTGGGTAGTGGGCAGGAGCTCCACCCAGGTTCTCTGGCCAACCTGCAGGGCCTCTGTAGCATGCCCGCAGATACCTCCACCCCTGAGCAAGATCCAGCAGGAAGAGGAGGGCACCAGGGCATGCATACAAAGACACCCTCCACCCAGACATTGATCCAGTGGATATGACAGGATGCTGCTGTGCACACCTGCTGGGCTGCACACGCACATGGGACTACCGGCCTAGAGAGACTACAGAGCTAGCAAAAGGCTAAAGTATCCACACCCAGGGTTGCTTCACTTAGAGAAAGTGTGGAGATAGTGGGGTGCTGCTACATGTACATGTGGGCCTGTCCTGCCCAGAGAGAGCTAGCAAAGCATTGAGGTACCCACATGTAGGACTGCCCCATGTGGAGTGCGTGGGGTGCTATCATTCACAGATGTGGGGCTGCCCCTCCCAAAGAGGGTACAAAACTAGCAAAGTGCAATGCTGTGCACACAGGGCTGCCCAATCCAGAGGAAGGATGGAACTAACAGAGCATTGCAGTACCTGCATGTGGGCCACCCTGTGTGGAGATAGCGGGGTGCTGCTGGACACAGGACTGTGCCACCTGGAGAAAATACAGAGCTGACAGGACACCAATACAAAGACAATCAGAGCAGTCCCACCCAGCCCCTGCTTGGGCAACGGACGAGTAAAGCAACAGAGCATGCCATGCACACACTGGGCAGCCCCATACATACTGGGCAGCTCTGTGTGGATCAAAAGGGAGAGGAAACTGCATGCACCAGGCTGCTTTGCCTGGAACCCAGCCCTAGTTAGGCAACACACCTGACCCATCCGCGCCCACCCTGACTACGGCCAGCCTGCCAAACGGTCTGGCTCGCACGCAGTCTATGTGGAGGCCACTTTATCAGGAGTGGGAGAAACAGAGTTCAGGGAACACACACAGAAAGTCAAACAAAATGCCACAAATGAGGGAACAATAAAAATCCCCAGAGATAAAATTAATGAAATGGAGATAAGGAATTTGTCTTGTAAAGAATTAAAAGAAATAGTCATAATAAAGCTCAACACACTTGACAGTAGAATAGAGGAACTCAGAGAGCACTTCAACTGAGTTAGAAAATGTAATAAAAATCAGAGATGAATGCAATAACTGAAACAAAGAATACATTAGAAACAATAGACCAGATGATTGGTTAATACAGAAGAATTGATTAGCAACCTGGAAGATGAAATAGTGGAAATCACCCAACAAGCAAAATGAAAAAAGAACTTTAAAAATGAAGAGAGTACACGGGACCTCTGGGGCAACATCAAGCACTCTCACATATGTATGATGTGGATTCAGAAAAGAGGAGGGAGAGAGAAAGAGGGAGCAATTATATTTGAAGAAATAACAGCTGAAAATTTTTCTAATCTGAGTAAGGAATCAGACATCAAGTTCTGGGACAAGATGAACCCAAAGACGCCTGCACCAAGACATATTTGAATGAAAATGGCAGACTTCAAGGATGAAGGGACAATGTTGAAGGCAGCAAAAAGGAAATAAGTCACATACAACAATATCCCATAAGGCTATCAGGTTTTTCCTCAGAAGCAACTATACCAGGCCAGAGGGAATGGTAGGAATATTTCAAATGCTGAAAGAAAGGAACCCACAGCCTAGACTACTGTATCTGGCAAGGTTATCAATCAGAATTGAAGGAGTTCCCCACCATAACCAGCTTTACATTAAAAAAATTCATTTTATGCAAGAAAGGCCATAACTGGAAGTAAGAAAATATAGAAAAGGAAAAAATGTCATTGTTAAAGGCAAATATGTAGTAAACATGGTTTACTTCAATCAACCACTTCAAAAGCTAAGGTAATGCTTAAAAAGCAAAAGTATCAAAGTTAACCATAAGTACAATGAATAGTCACGGGACACAAAAAACAAAAAGACATAAAATATGACATCAAAACTAGAGTAGGGGAAGAGTAAAAATATAGTGCTTTTAGAATGTATGTGAACTTAAACACCTATCAGCTTAAAATAGGCTGCTATAGAAACAGATAGGAATATGTGAACCTCATGGTAACCATAAACCAAAAACCTACAAAACACACACACACACACAAAGAGAAAAGAACCCAGTTAAAACACTGAAGAAAAACAGCAAATCAAAAGGAAAGGGATCAAGAGAAGAAAGGAACATAGGAGAACAACAAAACAATTAAAAAACAATGAAGAAAATGGCAATGAGTATATACCTATCAATCATTACTTTAAATATAAATGGACTAAATGCTCCCATCAAAAGATATATGTGGCAGAATGGACAAAAAAGTAAGACTCACATATGTTGCCTAGAAGAGACTCACTTTAGATCAGGGGTGTCAAACTCATTTTCACCAGGGGCCACATCAGCCTTGTAGTTGCCTTCAAAGGGCTGAATGTCATTTTAGGACTGTATAAATGTAACTCGCTCTTAACAGTTAAGCAAGAGCTCAGTTCTGCTGCTGGGTAGAAACAAGGTGCTGGGCTGGATAAAACAAGGTCGAAGGCTGGATTCAGCCATCAGGTCTGGTGTTTGCCACCTGTGCTTTAGATAGACACACATGGACTAAAACTGAAGGGATGGATAGTCCATGCACATAGAAACAAAAAGAAACATTGGGTAGCAAAACTCGTATCAGACAAAATAACTTTGAAACAAAGAATGCAGGAGACAGAAAAGGACATCACATAATGATAAAAGGGTCAATCTAAGAAGAGTATATAACAGTTATAAGTATCTATGCACCCAACAGAGAAGTACCCAAGTATATAAAGCTAATATTAGACACAAAGACAGACCTTAATTTCGATGAATTCTCCCTACCACCTCCTGTTGTTCCTTCAGTCCTAGAGGGATGCTCCAAGCAGACAGGAAATGTGACCCAGAAGTGTGGCAGCATATTTGCAGCTTGTTTCAGGAAGATAAGTGTCTCTCAGTCTCCTCCAGTTGAACTCAATCCATCTTTGAAGAGAGTTTTAAACAGTCCTGGCTTACTCAGAGCCCTTTGTTCTCAGGACAAGTTTAGGAAACAGCCCTCGGGGACAGAAATATAGTCAGACTGCTTGGTGATAGGCAATGTGTTCTGCATATACGCACACATACTAAGTCTGTCCAGAAGGTATCCAGCCATGTGATATGAAAAATAGAGACATTTATTGAATAAGGTACAAGATACAAGAAACATTGTACACGGGACAATTACACCTTAGTCCCCTCCAAAGTAGGCACCTTGGGACCTCACACAGTTCTCCCAATCGCCATCAGCTGCCCTGTCATATTTTCCTGAATCACATAATGATAAAAGGGTCAATCTAAGAAGAGTATATAACAGTTATAAGTATCTATGCACCCAACAAAGAAGTACCCAAGTATATAAAGCAAATAGTAGACACAAAGACAGACATTAACAGTGATAAAAAAATACCTGGGGACTTTTATACTCCATTTACCTCAATGGATAAATCATCAAGACAGGAAATTAAGAGGGGAAACATAGTCTTAAATGCCACATTATCCCAGAACATTTCATCCCCAAACTGAAGATTATACATTTTTCTAAAGTACACACAGAACATTTTTCAGGATATGGTACATATTAAGCCATAAAACATGCCTCACATTCAAGAAAATTGAAATTTTATCAAGTGTCTCTTCTAACCACAATTTCCCCAAACTAGAAATTAACTACACAGTAAGTGACGTTACTAAACAACCAATGGATGAAAACAAAACAGTAAATAAAAATCTACCTTGATATAAATGAAAATGAAAAACAAGTTCTAAAATTTATGGGATATAGGCCTACCTTGAGAGGCAGGAAAACACCCAAATAAACAATCTAACTTTATATTTAAAAGAACTAGAAAGAGAATAACAAATAAAACTCAAAGTAAGTAGAAAGAAGAAAATAATAAAAATCAGAGTGGAAATAAACAAAATTGAGAATATAAAAATAGAAAAGATCAATGAGACTGACAGCCAGTTATTTGGAAGGATAAATAAAACAGACAGACTCCTAGCAAGACTCATCAAAAAAAGAAGAGAGTTCAAATAAATAAAATTAGAAATAAAGGAGGAGAGATTACAACTGACATGACAAATACAAAGGATTATTGAAGAATATTATGAATAAAATACCAACAATTGGACACTCTAGAAATAATGGATAAATTTCTAGAAACAATACTATGTTCCAAGGCTAAATCAGGAAGAAACATAGAATTGGAACAGACCAAATACTAGCAATGAACATGAATCAGTAATTTAAAATCTCCCAACAAAGACAAGTCCAGGGCTATGTGGCTGACAGGTAAATTCTACCAAACATTTAAAGAAGAAATAGTACCTACCTTTCTCAAACTACTACAAAAAGTTGAAGAAGAAAGAATGCTACCAAATTCATTCTATGAGGCCCTGATACCAAAACTAGACAGATGCTACAAAAAAAAAAAAAAATAGAATCATGGCCAATATTCCTGATAAACATAGATTAAAAAATTCACAACAAAATACTAGCAAAACAAATCCAAGAATACATTAAAAGGAGTGTAAACTATGATCACATGTTTTTAACATCCAAAAACAATTAATATGATTCGTCACATCAATGAAACCAGGGATAAAAATTATATGATCATCCTCATAGATATGGAAAAAGAAAGCATTTGACAAAATTTACTTCCATTATAAAAACTGAACAAAGTGATCGTAGAGGGAACTTACCTCAACATGATAAAGGCTATATATGATAAGCCCACAGCTAACATCAAACTCAGTAATGAAAAGCTGAAAGCTTTTCTTCTAAGATCAGAAACAAGATAAGTATGGTTACTCTCCCTGCTATTTTTCAATATATGTGTAATACTGGAAGTGAGAGCCACAGCAATCAGACAAGAAAAGTAATAAAAGGCATGCAAATTGGAAAAAAGTAAAATTGTCATTATTTGCAGATTACGTGATACTATATATAGAAAACTAAAGAATTTACCAAGGGATTGATACCCAATATATATAAAGAACTCATACAACTCAAGAACAAAAAAACTATCCAATCAAAAAATGGGCAGAGGACATGAAGAGGGATTTCTCCAAAGAAGACATGCAGATGGCCAACAGACATTTAAAGATGTCACTAATCATCAGGGAGGTGCAAATTAAAATTACAATAAGATAACACCTCCAATAGTCAGAATGGCTATAATCAAAAAGTCAGCCCGGCTGGTGTGGCTCAGTGGATTGGGCGCGGGCTGGGAACCGGAGGGTCCCGGTTCGATTCCCAGTCGGGGCACATGCCTGGGTTGCGGGCCGGGTCCCCGGTGGGGGCCATGTGAGAGGCAACCATACATTGCTCTTTCTGTCTCCCTTCTCCTCTCTCTGAAAATAAATAAATAAAATCTTAAAAAAAAAAGTCAACAAAAAATGTGTTGCTAAGGATGTGGATAAAAGGGAATCCTTGTGCAGTGTTGGTGGGAATGTAAATTGGTGCAGCAACTATGAAAAAGATCTAGCATATGACCCAGCAATTCCACTTATGAGTAATTCAACGAAAATGAAAATACTTATCTAAAAATATATATGCACCCCTATGTTCCCTGTAGCACTATTTATGATAGTCAAGATATAGAAACAACCTAGGTGTCCATTGATACATAAATGGATAAAGATGTAGTATATACATACAATGAAATATTACACAGCAATAAGAATAAAATCTTGCCATTTGTGACAACATGGATGGACCTAGAGTATATTATGCTAAGTGAAATAGGTCAGGTAGAGAAAGACAAATACTGTATAGTTTCACTTATATGTACAATATAAAAAACAAAACAAATGAACCCGCCAAACAAAAGGTACATAGAAACAGAGACCAAAGGAATGATTGTCAGAGGGGAGAGGTGCAGGGGTGGGTTAAAAAGATGAAGGAAAATACAATCAATAATAGTGTGGTAACTTTGCATGGTGACAGATGGTTACTAGACTTAGTGTGGTGAACACATTGTAAGATATATAAATGTCAAATCACTCTCTTGTACTTCTGAAACTAATACAATATTGGATGTCAAGTATACTTTAACTTAAAAAAGTTGACTGTGCCCTGGATGGGTGTCTCAGTTGGTTGGAGCATTGTCCTTTATACACCAAAAGGGTTGCGGGTTTGATTCCTGGTCAGGGCACATACCTGGTTGCAGGTTCGATCCCTGGTCTGGGTATGTGTGGAAGACAACTGTTCAATGTTTCTCTCACACATTGATGTTTCCTCCTCTCCCTGTCAAGTCAATGCACATATCCTCAGGTGAGGATTAAAAAATAAATCTAAAACAAACCTGGTTGTGCCATGCTGGGTAGGTCAGCTGGTTAGAGTGTCATCTGGACTCACCAAAGTTGCAGGTTTGATCCCTGGTCAGGGCACATATAAGAATTAACCGATGAATGTATCACTAAACAGAACAAAGCAATGTTTCTCTCTCTCTCCCTCTCTCTTCCTTCCTCTCTCTCTAAAATCAATTAGTAAAAAAATATCTTTTAAAGAGAAAGCTGGTTGACATTAGCATCTTACTTATGTCCCACATGATAACAAATGGTCTTGTCTTCTCTGCCTGCTGAGTGGGTGGGCATGCGTGATACAAGGCACTGAGGTTACTGACTTCTCCAGCTCTGCAATGAGAGTGCTCAGCTGGCTGTGTGACATGAAAAGAAAGATCTACCAGCATCTACCTCAAAATCTAATAGTTACACCAACCACTTAACACATCCATCAAAAGACAATGGCATAACACATACCTAAAGGGGGATTGCATGTTACTTTGTGAAGCCTAATGTTTCCATGAGATCAAATAAGTATTTTATAATATTAATTTATTATTAGTTGCAAATTCTTTTATGCATATATAGGAAAAGCAGTATCTGTTCATAGACTGGTTCCAGTAACTGAAATAAGACTTTGAAAATACTTAAATGAAGCCAATTTTATGTTACTCTCATTAAAGGTTTTGAAATAATCAGGTTAATTTTTGATACTCATTCAAGACTTCAAAATAGATAATCAGGTTAATTTCTGATATTATGCAATTGAAACAATAGTTGCAGTTATCAAAATGTATAAACATTTTGTATATACAGAGAATTATTCAACTGTACAATTTTTGTTAGGAGGCTAATCTTGAAAATACAATAAATACTTCATTATGGCATTATGTGCTTTTTAAATTTTCTGACCAATGTCAATTGGATTTTAGTATATTTGAGAATCTGGAGAAGTACTTTTAAAATTAATTGTCATTAAATTGTATTGAACATTTGCAAATGAATTCTCTAACTTTCAGCAGCATTTTGTTCAAAATCATTTAAAATGTCAAATTGAAATATTCAGTAAATGAAGTGCCAGAACATTTCAGCTTTTGAAGCTTTTATTGAATTGCTATTATTGCAAACAAAGCTTGAAAACAGGAAAACATTAAAATTTATTGCTTAATAGCAAGGGAATGATTGAACAAATTGAACAATGAGAGCATAAATGGTGTATAATATTAAAATTTGAAATTCTATAATTGCGCTACAGAATGGTACTTTCCAATCTGTAAAGACCCAATTTTTGTTTTAATCAATCCTTCACAAAACAATACTTTTGTAAAGTTCAATAAATGTTAACAGAAAAATGAAATGGAGAAAAGAGACATATAAAATTCAACTCACATTTTTATCACTAGCTTATTTGGATGTAAAATTACATAATAGAAAAATAAAACAATAACTATCATTATACAAGTTGTTCATTGAGACTATGCATATAGGCAACTACTATGCAGAAATCCTACTAGACACTTAACTTACATCATTCTACAATTATAATAAAAATATGATTTAAATATTGTTTCCCACATTAAACATCTATATGCATACTTTTGATGAACAGCAGTATATCAATATTTAAATTTTGTAATGTGACAATTGAGCTTGCCTTTTGATTATTAATTTGTCTAATCTAGGTTAGATTGACAGCAATGTTACTGCAAAAGATAATATATGTCTAAACCGCTTCCTTTTTTGTCAGTGTAAAAACACAGATTGGTAGTTGCAGAGCAGTCATGGGGATGTAGAGAGCAGCACAGGGAATCTAGTCAATAATACTGCAATAACTATGTTTGGCGCCAATTGGGTGCTGGAATATCAGGGGGGACACTTTGGATTGTCTAACCACTATGCTGTACACCTGAAACTAATACAAAATCATATTGAATGTAAACTGTAATTGAAAAAAAAATAAAGTTAAAAGAATAATTTTTAAAAAACCACAGTAGAGTAACCAGTCACAAATATGTTAATGGGAATGGAAGAAGAGATTTAAAAAAATTTTTTTCAACAAACTCAAGTTATTATTTTTAACTTTTATGTAAAATCAAGCAAATGATATTATATTTAAAAAATTCATACCTAATCCTTTATGGGTAACTAGTTCTGACAATTCTATGAAGTTATAAATTTTTTATGAAAGTAATGAATTTCCTGTGTGGGATCTTCTTGTGATGGTAAATAAAATTCAAAAGATTCCATCAAATTAACGAGGTATTTGGTGATAAGCTTTTGAAGATGTACAGTGTTAAGATGTATAGTACGCAGTGTTATTATTGTTTTATTGACTTGGTAGTCATTTAGAGTTACCCACATTTATTCTTTTATTGCTTTACATTTCTCCTGAATCTGAGTTTTCTTTTGGAATCATTTTGTCTACTTGAAAACACCTTTTAGTACTTCCTTTAAAATAAATCAGCTATTAACAAAATGTCTTCAGTATGTCTCCATTTTGGGAGAATCGTTTTGCTGCGTAAGGAGATTTATTCTGCAGATGGCACTGCCAATGTATACACTCCTTATAAGGTGTATTCCTTGAAATTCTAGAGGATTTCCCTCTCTATAATCAGGTTATAGATAATTAGTACAGTCTTAAAGAGAAGCATATACTTAAAGCAGACATACTCTGAGGACTTTGCAAAGCCTCAGACTCCTCATCGTCCAAACATTTTATCAATATTGGCAAGATTTTGGGAACTCAACCCATCAAAATTCAGGCTGACCTAACCAACTCATTACCGAAGTTGCACAATATTCTTTGAAGCCAGAACCAAAGGTAGGACTAAAGCCCATAAAATAAACACCAATAGCAAAAGGATGTAATATACCTTGCCCTATCCCTTGAATAGTCCTGACCTGCCTTAAGTAAGAGTTCAAGATCTTAGGGCTACTAATAGAATGATTATACCTCACTTTCCAGAATTACTTGATCCTCTGAATAAAATTCTATAGTCATCACTCTATACTAGTCAGAGAGTCATGTCCTTTCCATGGGCCCCTTCTTGTACCTACTAGATCCCCATATTATTAACCCTAGCTTCCAGTCATGAGAAGAAAAAAAGGACTTGGACCCTGCAAGAACAAAATATTTCTGCAAAAATTATTACCATAATATTCACAGAGACCAGGAATGCAATAGAGTTAAGCATAAATCTTGGGGCTATTTTTCTGCATAGTTAACTTTTTCTCCTCATAGTCCCTTTAACTGCTTTATAGGAGTTACTCAACTCCAGGGGGTCTGCCCTTCCCCACACAGGTGATTGGCACACCGGTCGTATTAAATGACTCCTACAGCATCATATAGTCTGTGCTGTCTAGGACGCTACTTTATGATATGAAGCCAATCGTTTGCTTGTGTATCAGACAAACAATCCTTTGTGAAAGAGGTCTCTTTGTGGCATGTGCCCAGGAACTTAGAAAATGAAGTCACGTAGTGTACTCTGAAGAATTATTCAGAACAGCAATTTTCAAACATTGTGCTGCAAGAATATGTCAAACATGCAATACCTGACTATTTAGTCAGGGGCACTGACCTCTTTTCCCTCAGACAGTCAAATTAAAAAGATGACAATGGCCAACACAACAATAGCCATCCGGTGTGAATGAATCAAAATCATACCCATTTTTTTTATCAGATTGGCAAAAATATTTATTTTTTGGTATGCCACAGAATTTTAGTAATTAGTTTATGTGTGCCATGAGATGAAAAAAGTTAAAAATCACTGATTCAGAAGAATCATTAATTTACTTTTATATGTATACCATCCAAGCAATTGTTCCTATAGAGGTGTTTATACAACTGGAAAAAGTGGTATGAGAATTATATAATTGGAAAGAGTGATAAGAAGTTCAATCTTAACATTATAAATGATACTTCCATAGTTCTCAAAACTCATAAGATAAATCTGAACTTTCTGGTCTAAGTAGTAATGATCAAAGTAATAGCTTTAGGTTTTCTATTAGCTTCTCAGAGCAGTACCTGCATCATTGCTAACGCTTTGGTTGCACTTGGTTAAACTCCACTGAGCAAACAGAACAATTCATCTCTAAGAAGATGTCCACCTGGCTCTTAAAAGTAGACCCAAATGGACTTGGGGATGCGTTTCCTCTCTCTATATTTTAATCATCATTCTGCCTTCAATCTTTGTGAGTGTTGTAGTTGCCAGTTGTGGACTTCCCGTAGTTTTAAAAGCTTCTGCACAGCTACTGTCACCACTGGTGATGCAACAATTCCTCATTTGATAAAACAAGAAGAAAGGACAAAGCCTGGACCAACTCCAGGCTATTGTTTGTTGTTTCCAAAATAATGTACTATCTAGAGATTATGAAGGTAATGTGGATCTGGAATGAGAAACTTCTCTATCTGCCCCTCTGTTTTGGCTAGAGGTTGGCCAGACGAGGAGGGTTCAGGGGAGACTAAGATTAGAAGTATTCACCCCTATCAAAGATGCAAGACTGAGAATCGCCACTTTTATCAGTTACATACAATTATAACCACACAATGTCATGTATCTTGCATGATACTTCTCAGCTTGGAATATCATCTACTTTGCACTGATCCCCAGCTTAAAAAAATCAATCCACCCAGAGGCTCACTTTACTCCTGACATCATACCCTAAGATCTTCTGAGGCCAATCCAGAAGCAATAAAAACTCATGCTTTCTTTGTTAATTAAGATACCTTTTCAGATTTTCCTTGTGCTATTCTCCCTTGCTATAACATGCCAATGAAACTCCAGTTACTTGTATCACAGCACGTCTCTTTAAGAGATTTTTCACATATAAAATATAAAAACATAATGTTGATATAAAATATATTCAATTAGCTTATAGATTAATACAAATATGTATTGCTTAAAAAAGAAGCAAATGATCAAGGAGACTCTGAGAATCTATAACCAACAAATTGATTTCCCATTATAAATCGTTAAAATGCAGTATTGTTTGGTAACTCCATAGCACTCTTCCTCTAAAGAACTCAAGAGCCTTGGAAATACCTTGAAAATGACATTTTAGTCTTGGCTGGTGTGGCTCAGTGGATTGAGCACTGGCCTGCAAACCAAAGAGTCGCTGGTTCGATTCCCAGTCAGGGCACATGTCCCCAGTTGTGGACCAGGGCCCCAGTAGGGGGCGTGCAAGAGGCAACCACACATTGATGTTTCTCTCCTTTTTCTCCCTCCTTTCCCCTTTTTCTAGAAATAAATAAATAAAATCTAAAAAAAAGAAAATGGCATTTTAAACTATTCTAATACTTATTAGTAGTACTGAGTTATTGCTAGTATGGCAATTTAAAAGAACATCCCAGAGACACATAATGACATTTGGTACTAATCAGCACTGGAGAGACAACCTTGGATCGAAAACAGCGCTGACAATCCCTCCATAACGGTGACACACAAGGCAAGTCACTTAACCGTCACACTTCCGTCTTCTCATGGAAAATGGAATAATAACGTCTGTCATGCTTAACTGTGAGTGTTACTCAAACAGCAAAATTCAGTAATGCATGTGAAAATAACTGTAACATGACAAATACTACACAAAGTTAAATGGTTGTGACTGTGTATAAGCTTTAGGTTTGATATGGTTTGTTTCGTGAGTTTCCACTGTCATGACACTTTCCCCCTGTGTTGTCCCCATGTCCAGTCATCCTAATTTCCCACACCAAACAAATCAAAATAGCACAGCTTCTAGAAAAATGGAATCTACATATTGTGAATTGTAGATCCCATTCAATTTACTTATTTACTTGAATTTGAACCAGTGGGAAGAAGTAGGATTGAGGGATTAGAGGTGCAGCGCAGCAAATCCACCTCAGTAAGTGCCAACACTGAGGAATCAACTTCTCCAAAGGCTTGGGGTAGCTCTATGAGTCAAAAACGATTCAGTTAAAATATAATTTTGCGTTTGATTAATCTATCATCTGGTCTGATTGCCTGTGGTACATTTTTATAATTACAAATTGCACGGAGAATAAAAATAATTCAAATAATCTTATTGGCTAAGGCACAGGGCATTAATTCAGTTTATAATAGCAATAATGACCTCAGCCCAGGACATTTCCAGGCAATTAATGACTGGTTGGAGCTAATGGCCCGAGTTTCAGCCAAGGACCATCAACTCCTCTTAGCTGGTCATCAATCCTCAGAAAATGCCCAGTGCTCAGAGCACAGTCAGACCTGTTTGGAGTTTGACACCATCCCAACTTTTTATTTTCAAAAAAATTTGTTGCTCTGTTTTCCCTAAAAACCTATTTTGCTTATAAACTAGGTAAAAATGATTGATAGCTTTTTTTTTTTAGGAAAGAGAAAAAGTTCATTTAATTAGGAAAAAAAATTATGAACAAAGTAGGAATTAAAACTTTCATTAAATAGTCATTTAATTACAGAATAATTTTAGGAAAGAGTGTTAGAGAACATGACTTCAAATCTCTTCTCTTTTGATTATTAATTTTATAACTTTGAACAATTTCTCTTAAATCTGATACTCATTTTACTCTTTAAAAATAGGAATAATAATAATATCTATCCAATAAACTTGGTCTCTTCTTGAATTGTGTGCCCCTATGATTTATTTTTATTGACTTATTTTTTATTAAATTTATTGGGGTGACATTGGTTAATACAATACATTCTGTAGGTTTCAAGTGTACATTTCTATGATACTGATCTGTATATTGCACTGTGTTTGAATAATAATTAATTCATGGAACATAAGAACAACCCAGAGCCATAATACATTTAGTAGTATGGTAACATTGAAAACAGTACAGACTCAAACACTAGACATCCATTTTCCATGGAATTAAAATTTCCATTTCCATTGAAATGCCTCAAAATTAGTCCTAGTAGAAAGAGTCTGGGCGGTGAGCCCCTACTATTGTGGTTTAATTTTTTTCTCTTGCAGAGAGAACATCGGCGCTCACTTGTAATTTACAGGTTTCTAATTTCTACCTAACAAGTGCCTTGTCTGACTTTGCACTCTTTGCCAGGATGAGTAGGAAACACCGCAGAGGGAAACAGGACTCTGCATACGTAAACCCAACCGGCACCACATGACAATATCATCAGTCATTTCAAGCTCCTCTGGTGTACCTCGCACATTTTTTTCCCATTTCACAGGAGGCATATGAAACGGATGACCTGGATCCGCAGCATGGCACATGCAGGCTCTTTGTGAGCCACCCGAGCACGGAGAGGGATTCCTCGCCAGCCAGCCCCATCTCGGTGGGAGGTCACCAGCATGCTGCCTGCCCCCGGAGCCACAGCTACAGGAAAAGCACTGCAACATCTCACTGAGTTTGCCTCCCACCAGGCTCACGCCTCCCTTCCTCTTTTTTTTTTTTTAACGAATTCCTTTGTCATTTTAATCCACCACACAGAAGGCAGAAGCTGTGAAGCGACAGTGTATAAGGTGGCCCGTACCATCAGGGTCACGTGCCCGGAGGGCATAGACTCAGACCACCTGTGACTGGTAATGAACGAGAGAATGCCTTCATTCTGAGATCACACACATCCATAGCCCAGTCTTGGCTGAAGTTTTTGACTTCTAGTCATTATCTATTCGAAAAGGCAAACTGTTAAAATATATGCGTATTATTTTCAAGCGGATGATTTATTATCATTATTGCTTACATTAAGAGCTAATGTCCACAGTAGGCCTCATGTAGGCCTGCAAAGTGGCTGTCGGGGCAAGGAGGGAGAGAGGCCCTCGGCACTGGATGAGCAGCTCCCAGAGGGGGTTTCTCAGTGGGAACGGGAGACATGTTGCCTGGTCATCCAGGTCTGGTCATCAAAGATGACTGATGATGGGAACAGTCAAAATAA
The DNA here is from genome assembly GCA_004026765.1 of Micronycteris hirsuta. NCBI lineage: Eukaryota > Metazoa > Chordata > Mammalia > Chiroptera > Phyllostomidae > Micronycteris > Micronycteris hirsuta. The sequence goes on from PVJI01003423.1 coordinate 93,746, forward strand.
TGTTAATAACAATACACTCTTATAAAGTAGAGAAAAGCATTGCATTTCCACGTCTTCCTACTGGGATGATGAGTATCTGTCATTAAAACCATTATTTCTCCTGTCAAAAAAGCAGACATGAAATAACTCAAAAACTGTCACAAAGAACACATATATTTATGGTTTGATGTTTGATGGAGGAGAGTCCAGAATACGGGATGCTGCCTGTGTCTTAATGTCCCTCCTCACAGGGGCCACGTGCAGGTGTGAAATGATCGGGATGTTAAGGATTGTTAAGTGGGAGAACAAAACACTCCAAATATAATTTATCAAATTCTGCTAAGGTAGATTTGATGGGCTGGAATAATACACATTTTAATTTAATCAAGAAACTATTTATGCAAATGAATACTAAATTTGGATGCAAGTTAGTAAGTTTTACACAATAAAAATAAATTTAATTTCAGGGAAAAAAACCCAGTCATTTTTTATCATTTTTACAGGAAGCAGCTGATGACCCATGTCAAGAGTTCTAACTTGATTTCTGGAGGCAGAAACTTGAAAGGCCATATATTCTACAGGTGGAACATTAACTAGATCATTGGTTTAGGGCCAGACTATCTGTGCTGGAGCTCAGAGGATTCAGGAATCATGGACTCTACTTAGCAGAGCTAAGAAATAAACTCACGTGAGTCCTAGCACAAAGCCTATGCACCTTCTGCCTCACCGTGGTCCACATGCTAAAATCCCTTCCTATGATTCCATGCAATGTGCTATTTCACTTAGATTTCTCAAACCGTTTAACTGTGCAAATAGGAGAAAAGCTTTCGTTTTCTCCATTACTAACCATCTATCTAACCTGTTCAACCATAAAAGAAGACAGTATCTGCCTTCAAAGCACTTTGATTTGCATCTCATTAGAGATTAGAATCTGGAAAATCTTTTCATCTAAGGAAGTCTGCAGCTTCAATCAGAAAGTGGCAAAGAAGTGATGTCAGTGCCCAAATTGCAAAGCCTGTTTTAAAAATACTCCCCAAAGAACATTTAAACATTAATAATCAAGATCAAGAATCACTTTTGCAAGTAGCATAAAAGTTGTGCAAATGTGTTTAAACTATGCATGAGAGAGAAGTCACGTGGCTAAACGTTATTCCCAACTGAATCCAGGAGGAGTTTGGAAAAGCACCAGTGGCGTGTATATTGTGTGGGTCCCAAGCTGGCAGTCTCAGTCCTCTGAGCTCTTTGAATTAAAGGGTCTCTAAGATATGTTTATCTTGTGGGCTCCTATATTTAAGTTCCATTAAAATTATACATTGAGTGTTAATTAACTCTCTTCCCTCTTCTGTTCACTGGGAATATGTTACACTGGTTATTTCTACAGATGCTTCTGAGCATGTACAGCAGGGTTATTTTACATTTAGAAAGCAGAGTTAGGAAACTGATGAATTGCAAAGTCACCTGTCAAAGAAGATGCTTTTTTATTCTCTTTTAAAATAAGCGTTTTAGGGGGTTATAATGGAAAGTGCATCATTTTATTCCTACTTGTGGAACAGATGGACACAACATGCTCCTTCTAAGGCGAGTCGATAATTTTAACATGTGGTTCACACTCTTTAGAGATGTAACAACAAGCCAACCCTGGCATAGAAGTAGGGAATTCTCAATTTAAAAAGGGGCTTTACTCCAAAACTCTGTAAAGCAGTTGTTCAAACTGACCGCTCTTTCCCCTACAAACAATTGTATATATATAGCGATCACATTGCTAAAACATCACACACAATGGAGCCAGCTATTAACACAGCTAAAATGGGTCCTAAGATCTATGTCCTGAGGTCAGACTCAACCATGCAGACAGGGCAGGACTGAAGGATGACAAGTAAAGCTTTCTTTCCTTATAGCTAGTTGCAGGATGAACTTTAACAGAGTTTCAAAATACACAGTCTTAGCACCGTAGAGCAGGTCATCTCTAAGTGCTAAGGAATGTGCAGTGGTAACCTCACTCCGGTGGGCACTTGGACCATAGCTTCTAGTTTGTTCTAGTTTGATGGCTCAGAAATGTCAGTTCAGAACATGATTCAAGTCTATAGTTTCTCCTATCTGGGAAAAAAGGTCACCGATTTTCTTCCTAATAACCTAACCTAAGTCTGTATCTTAAGAAGCATGAGTGATGTTCCATTACAGAACTTGCATTAGAACATGTTTTAGACTGCTAAAATATGGAAAGCTATATAAAATGGTATAGGAGATTGCCCCCTGCAAGGAGGTCAGAGAGATTAAGACTTTCACTGGATTAAGAATGAACTAAATAACCTCATGATCATGCTGTGTCTTTGTAGCTCTTTACAGTAAGATAATAGTAAGGATAATTTGATACTATGCTTTATTTACAATAGACATATTTCTCCTTACCACATGTTCTTAAATCCAAAAAAAAACAAAAAAAAAAACAAAAAAAAACAGTCTTGCTATTTGACAAGGCGGTAAGGTAATACTTGAGGCATAATATTATGTGATCTTTAAACCACAGTACTCCTGGTTTCAACATCAGCCACCTACTACGATGTCTGAAATTTTCTTGGGGCAGATGAATCTTGATGCGGGCAAGAAGGCATTAGGAAAACTGAGTGTCATTCAACCAGTGAAGTCTATGACAGATGGGCTAAGAGCATGCTGTCTGTACTAGACATCACTGCATAAAAATCCATTCCAAATTTAGTGCTTTTAAACCACAATTATTTATTTGCTCACAGTTCTACCATTCGTGCAGGCTGGGTAGAAATTCCTTGTTTCCATGTGGTTTTAGGCAGGGTTCCCTCTAAAGGTTGCATTCATTGGAAGTTCAACTGCATGCTAAAATATCCAAGATGGTGTCATATTCATGTCTGATGATTCAGCTGGATAGCTGAAATATACAAGTCTATGTGGACAAACAGACTTTTTCCACATAGTCTATCCAGCAGGGTAGCTGATATTTTTTTGTACGATGGCCCAGAGCTCCATGAGAGTGAAAGCAAAAGTTCCAGGCCTCTTAAGACTTAAGCCTGGCACTGGTACGGTGTCAGTTCCATTGCATTCCCATAGGTCCGAACAACTCACAGAGCCAGCTCAGTTTCAAAGGGATGGTGAACAGACACAACCGGGTGATGGGATGAGCAGCAAAAAAACAAAAACCTGTGATCATCTGGAATGCACAATAATGACCCTGCATGTGAAATTTGACAGTCATGCAAGCCGGATAAAAGATAGTTTAGAAAGGATTGAGAATGATCTGAAGATAATTGCTGTTTTTTTTTTTTTTTTCTCCCGGTGTTTCAGACTGCTGGACAAATTTAAATCTGGCCATCCACAACTTCTTTAGCACCCACTTAGGAGAGCATTAAAGTATGGAACAGCGGTGGTGAACTACAACTCATGTCAACTGTCCTTGTAAATAAATTTGGGGGGCCTGGCAGAATGAATGGCTCCTGCAAAGAAGGACTGTGAGAAGAAGGGCCATTTGCCATCTGAGGTACAGACCAGAGAAAACACCATCAACATTCACATGTGAATCCATAGAGCCGCTTTCAAGAAGCGTGCCCCTCAGTCATTCAGAGAGATCAGGAAATGCGAAGGAGATGGGAACTCCAGATGTGCACACTGACACCGGGCTCAACCAGGCCACCTGGGCCAAAGGAATAAAGGATGCCCCATACTGTATCTGGGTGAAGTTGTCCCAAAAATGTAACAAGATGAAGATTCATCAAACAACTCTATACGTTAGGTACCTATATATCTGTCACCACTTTGAAAAATCTGCAGTTAATATGGATGAGAAGTGCTGATCGTTGAATAAAGTTGTAAATCTGAAAACAAAGGATTTACTGGAACATATCCGTCCTCCTCAGGCATTTACATATGGTTTATGGCTGCTTTGGTGCTACAACAGCAGAGTTGAGTAGTTGTGACAAAGAACATGGTGGCCCACAAATCCAGACATGTTTGCTTTACAGCCTTGGTAATTTGTGAGGGCTACCATAACAAACTGGGGTGGGGTTGAACAATGAAAATTTATTTTCTCAATAATTCCAGAGGCTAGAAGTCTAAAATGAAGGTGGCACAGGAATGATTCCTTCTGCGAGATGTGAGGGAAGGATGTGTCCAGGCCTCTCTCCTTGGCTCATAGACGGCCATCACCCTGTGTCTTCACATTATCTTCCCTGTGCCTTTCTGTGTCCAGATTTCCTCCCTCTGTATGGAAACTGAATTAGGGGCTACCCTAAGGACTTCACTTTAACTTGATTACCTCAGCAAAGACCCTACCTCCATTCCGAAGTACTGGGGGTTAGGACTTCAGTGTGTGTATTGGGGTGGGAGAAAAAGATAGTTTAACCCATAACAATGGTTTTTCACAGCAGTAGTTTATTGACCCTGGAAAAGAAGAAAGGGGCAAATCTAGCTTTCAGAGGCCTTGGAGTCTAGTATCCATTCTACACTGTACCAGCTGGGTCACTAAGAACAAGTCACCAAAACGCTCTCTGTCTACATTAGTGAATTACATTCAGAGGTGCTTTGATTGTACTCCACAGGGTGATCTTAAGATAAAACTGGCATGATATGCAAGAAAGTAGCATGAAAAATGAAAGGCGTTTTCAAGAGTTATATATTTACTAAATGTACTTTGAATAACTTATTATTTTATATTAAATTATGTATATTATGAATTAATTTATAAAAAATAAATTTGAATAATTTAAATCTGGGACATTGTCTATTTGAACTTGAGCTTGGCCTTCTTTTAGTAGGAAATATATTAGCAGATTCCTCCTGGTTGGAGAAGAAAGTGGCCATAGTGCTCAAATTTCTTCAATGTTTCAGAATCATGCGGCTCAGTATTCCAAGGTCTGTCTTAAAGGTATCCAGCCATGTAATTTGAAAAAGAGACATTTATTGAAGAAGATACAAGATACAAGAAACATTGTACATAGGACAATGACACCCTAGTCCCCTTCAAAGTAGGCACCTTGGGACTTCACACAGTTCTTCCAACTGCCATCAACTGCCCCATAGTATTTTCCTGAATCTCTTCAATGGGCTAAAATCTCTTCCCTTTCAAAGGTGATTTTAGTTTTGGGAAAAGCCAAAAGTCATAGGGCACCATATCTGGGCTGTAGGGGGCCTGAGTCTCCTGGGCGATTTGATGTTTTACCAAAAAACTCTGCATGAGATGTGATGCATGAGCTGGGGCACTGTTGTGATGAAACTGCCAATCACCAGTTGCCCAGAGCTGCAGCCTTCTGAATCATCCAAATAGTTCCCATGGAGGAATGTTCAAGTTTAACACAAAATTTGATGCAGATTCATTGCTCTACTCGCTCAGTCATTTTGAATGTGATGGCCGCACAGCACACATGCTCAGTCAACAGTGTCTATTGCCCCCACTGACTAGCACAGTGAAGTCATCATTTTTCATGCACATTCCAGTCCACTCTCCTTGGCTGCCAGGTTACATCAATGCCACGCAAACCATTCTTATTGTATTAGCAATGGTTGTACTTTTCATAGACAGATCTCATATACTGACCCATTATTTTCTTTTTTAAATTTTTTATTGGATTTTTTTCATTACCATTTAACCCCTTATACTCTCCCACCCCCCACAATCACCACACTTTGTCCGTGTCCATAAGTGCTTTTTCCTTTTTGCTCAATCCCTCTACACTCTAACTTCCCCCACTTCCAATAGCTGTAATCCTGCTCTCTATCTCGAAGTCTGTCTCTATTTTGCCTGTTAGTTCAATTTGTTCATTAGATTCCACATGTAACTGAAGTAATATGGTATTTGTCTTTCTCTCTTACTTCACTTAGCATAATGTTCTTTAGGTCTGTCCATGCTGCCCCAAAGGATAAATTTTTCTTCTCTTTATGGCCAAGTAGTATTCCATTGTGCAAATGTCCCATAGTTGTTATATCCACTCATCTATTGATGGACACTTGGGCTGCTTGCAAAAAATTGGGCAAGTGAATGCAGAAAAATGAAACTAGACCACCTTATACCATACACAAGAATAAATTGAAAGTGGATCAAAGTTTTATTTATTTATTTTTTAAGATTTTATTTATTTTTAGAGAGAGGGGAAGGGAGGGAGAAAGAGAGGGAGAGAAACAGCAATGTATGGTTGCCTCTCACATGGCCCTCACTGGGGACCTGGCCTGCAACCCAGGCATGTGCCCTGATTGGGAATCGAACCGGGACCCTTTGGTTCCCAGCCCACGCTCAATCTGCTGAGCTACACCAGCCAGGGCTGAAAGTGGATCAAAGTTTTAATTGTTAGGCATGAAAACATAAAAATCCTAGAAATCTGCCTTTTGACCCAGCAATTCCACTTCTGGGAATATATCTGAAGAACCCCTAAACACTAATTCAAAAGAACTAAGCATCCCTGCGTTCACTGCAGCATTATTTACAATCGCTAAGATATGGAAGCGGACCATGTGTATATCAGTAGACAGTGGATTTAACAACTATAGGACATTTACACAATGGAATACTATAGGACATTTACACAAATGGAATACTCAGCTGTAAAAAAAGAAGAAAAAATTACCCTTTGGGACAGTGTGGATGGGCCTGGAGAGCATTAAAAATTATTTTTAAACAGTTCAGTGAAAAGGTATACATTTTTATGAAAGATAAGTGGTTCTATATTAAATGTCAATCTAGCTTCCCACATAAGAAAAAGCTAAAAGAGTTCATCACCACTAAACCAGTATTACAAGAAATGGTAAGAAAAAAAGAAAAGATAATAATATGGGTAAGAAAATAAGGAAAAAAATTCTCAGTTACAGGCAAACACTTAGTATAAGCAATGGATCCAAAAACTATAAAGCTAATTAAGGATAAAAGGCAGTAGTAGAAAGATCATGTGCAATGACACCAAAAAAACTAAAGGATGCCCACAAATGCACATGTATACAATAAGTAAAAATTAATGACAAAACATCATGGAGGGGATACGTAAAAATTGTAGGGATCTTAAAATGTATTCAAACTTAAAAATCCATCAACTTAAAATAGACTGTTATAAACACATGAAGTACATGGTAACCACAAACCAAAATCCTATAGGAGATATACAAGAAATAAAAAGAAAGAAATCCAAACATAGCACAATAAAAAGCCATCAGTATATAAGAAAGCAAAAGAATACTAAGGGAACAGAGCAGAACTGCAAAACAAAAAATCAGAAAGAAGTTAATAAAATGGCAATAATTACATGCCTATCAAAAATTACTTTAAGTGAAGAAAAAAATTACTTTAAATGCCAGTGTACTGAATGCTACAATCAAAAGACATAGAGTGGCTGAGTGGGTTTAAAAACAAGATTTATACATACGCTGCCTGTAAGAGACCCACTTTAGATCAAAAGACACACAGAGTAAAAGGATGGAAAAAGAGAGTTTAAGCAAATAAAAAAAGCCAGAGTAGTGTTATTTATATCAGACAAAATAGCCTTTAAAGCAAAGACTGTAATGAGAAAATGAAGGGCACTTAATAGCAATAAAGGGATCAATCCAACAAAAGAATATAACTCTTGTGAGTTTTTATGCACACAATGTAGGAGCATCTAAATATGTAAAACAAACATTGATGGACATACAGGGAAAGATCAACAGTGAGACAACAGTAGGGGCTTTAACACCACATTGACATCAATTCATAGACACATCAATTGATAGAGCATCTAGACAGAAAATCAACAAGGAAACAGTGCCTTTAAATGGCACATTATATCACATGGATTTAAGTGGAATTTTCAGAGCATTGCACCCATAAGCAGCAGAACGTACAGTCTTTCCAAGTGGCATTGAACATTGGAGGTTAGACCACATGTTAGGCCACACACAAGTCTCAGTGAATTTGAGAAGACTGAAATCCTATCAAGCAACTTCTCTGATCACAATCGTATGAAACTGGATATGAATCACAACAAGAAAACTGAAAAACACACAAACACATGGAGGCTAAATAACTGACTACTAAACAAAGAATAGGTTCACAATAAGATCCAGGAATAAATCAGAGATACCTTGACACAAATGAAAATGAAAAAAAACAATGACGCCAAACCTTTGGGACACAGCCAAGGAAGTTGTAAGATGGCAATTCACAGTAATACAGGGCCACCTCAAGAAACAAGAAAAAGCTCATATAAATTGTTAAAACTTATACCTAAAGGAACAAGGAAAAGAAGACAAAATAAAGCTGAAATTGAGTAGAAGAATAAAAACAGAGTGGAAAACAAAACAGATTTTTAAAAAAAAGATCAATAAAACCAGGAGCTGGTTCTTTGAAAAGGTAAGAAAAATGATGAACCTTTAGCTAAACTCACCAAAAACAAAAGAGAGAGGCCCAAATACATGTCAGAAATGACAGAGATATAGTAGGAACCAGTACCACAGAGATACAAAGGATTATAAGAAAATACAAAAAAATTATATGACAACAAATTGGGTAACCTAGACTAAATGGATAAATTCCTAGAAACATACAGTCTCCCAAGACTAAATCAGGAAGAAAAAGAAAATATGAACACACTGGTATCTAGATATAAACACCCTCAACAATATGTTAGCGAACCAAATTCTGCAATACATTCGAAAAAATCATTCACTATGATCAAGTGGGATTTGTTTCTGAGATGCAAATTTGGTTCAATATCTACAAACAATATGATACACACTACATAAACAAAGTTAAGGATAAAAATCATGTGATCACATCAATAGATGCAGAAAAAGTATTTGAGATTGCCTAGGATTCACTTGTGATAAACACTTTCAGTAAACTGGGGATAGCGGGAAAATACCTTAACATAATAAGGGCCATATAACACAAACCCACAGCTAATATCATGCTCAATGGTGAAAAGCTGAAAGCTTACCTTTAAGATCCTGAATGAGAAAATGATGTACACTTTTACCACTTTTATTCAACAGTGCAACAGTTGGCAGTTCTAGCCACAGCAATCAAACAAGAAAAAGAAATAAATGCATTTTAAAATTTGGAAAAAAGCCCTGGCTGGTGTAGCTCAGTGGATTGAGCATGGGCTGCGAACCAAAGAGTCGCTGGTTCGATTCCCAGTCAGGGCATATGCCTGGGTTGCAGGCCAGATCCCTAGTGGGGGCCACGTGAGAAGCAACCACACACTGATATTTCTCTCCCTCTCTTTCTCCCTCCCTTCCCTTCTCTCTAAAAATAACTAAATAAATAAAATCTTAAAAAAAATTGGGAAAAAAAAGAATAAAATTGTCATTTGCAGATTATAGGACACCATATACAGAGAACCCTAAATATTCCACAAAAAACTATTAGAACTAATGTGTGAATTCAGTAAATTAACAGGATAAAAATTAATATTCAGAGATAAGTTGCATTTTTATACAAAAATAATGAACTGTCAGAAAGAGGTATTAGGAAAACAATCTCATTTAAAACTGCATCAAAAATAATAAAATACCTAGGTATAAATTTAACCAAAGAGATAAAATACCTGCACTTGGAAAACTATAAGATTGAAGAAAAAACTGAAGAAGATACAAACAAATGGAAGGAAATTTCATGCTCATGAATAGAAAGAATTAATGTCATTAAAACGTCCATACTACTGAATGCAATCTACAGATTCCATGTAATCTCTAACAAAACAGCAACGGCACTTTTCACAGAAATAGAAGAAATTATCCTAACATTTGTGTGGAACCACAAAAGACTTTGAGTAGTCAAGGCAATAATGAGATAGAAGAATAAAGTTGGAAGTAATATACTACCTAATATCAAACTATGCTACAAGGCATAGTTACCATAACAGCATGGTATTGGCATAAAAACAGACACATATATCAATGAAACAGAATAGAGAGCCCAGAAATAAACCCACACCTATATGGTCAGTTAATCTATGATAAAGGAGGCAAGCATATGCAATGGGGACAGTCAGTCTTTTTAATAAATGATGTTGAAAAGTTAGATACATGAAAAAAATAACACTAGACCACTTTCTTACACCATATATAAAAATAAACTCAAAATGGATTAAAGACTTAAATGTAAGACCTGAAACATAAAACTCCTAGAAAACAACACAGGCAGTAAACTCTTTGACATTTCTGTTGCCATATATATTTTTGGATATGTCTCCTTAGGCAAGGAAAACAAAAGAAAAAAAAATAGCACTATATCAAACTAAAAAGCTTTTGCACAGTAAAGGAAATTATCAACAAGGCAAAAATATGACCTCCAGAATGGCAGAAGATATTTGCTAATGATACATCCAATAAGGGGTTAATATAAAGTATATAAAGGAACACATAAAACTTAACAAACAATCCAATTAAAAAATGGGCAGAGGACCTGAATGACACTTCTTCAAAGAGGGCATACAGATGGCCAATAGACATATGAAAAGATGTTCAACATCACTAATCATCAGAGAAATGCAAATCAAAACCTCAATGAGATATCACCTCACACCTGTCAGAATGGCTATCGTCAATAAATCAACAAATAAATGTTGGCAAGGATGTGGAGAAGAGAGAACCCATATGCACTGTGGATGGAATTGTAAACTGGTACAGCCACTATAAAAAAATAAATCGAGATTCCTCAATGAATTAAAAATAGAGCTACGGGTCCCAATAATTCTACTTCTTGTTAACTTATATGAAGAAATCCAATACACTAGCCAAGATATAAAAGACATCTTACATATCCATCGATCGACAATTGGCTAATGAAGAGGTACGGCCCTGGCCGGTGTGGCTCAGTTAGTTGGAGCATTCTCTCAAAATGGAAGCGCTGCGGGCTGTATTCCTGGTCAGGCACACACCTAGGGTGTGGGTTTGTTCCCCAGTCAGGTGCGTATGGGAGGCAACCAGTTGATGCTTCTGTCTCTTGCATTGATGTCTCTCTCTCTCTAAAAAAGCAATTGAAAAATGTCCTTGGGGGAAGATAAAAAGAAAAAGACAACGACGACGATGGAGAGGTGGTGTGTGTACATATATATATATTAGCCATAGAAAATGAAATTTTGCCATTTGCAACAGCCTGGATGGACCTTGAGGATACTAGGCTAAGTGAAGTAAGTCAGAGAAAGACAAATGTCATATGATTTCACTTACACATGGAATCTAAAAAACAAAATAAATGAGCGAATAAAGCAGAAACAGTTCATAGATACCGACAACAAACTGGTGATCGCTAGATGAGAGGAAGTTGGGAGGATGGGTGAAAATGGTGAGGAGGATTAAGAAGTAGAAATTGCCCATTATTAAAATAGTCACGGGGATGTAAAGTACAGCATAGGAAATACAGTCAGTAACGCTAATACCTATGCATGGTGTCAGATGGGCACTAGACTTATCGGGGTGATCCCTTCACAGGGTATGTAAATGTCTGATCTCTATGCTGTACATATGAAACTAATATGTGTGGCAGCTATAATTTTAAAATGAATAAAGAAAAAATAAAAAGTCTTGATGTTAATCTAAAGTGGTAAACTCAGCTAAATAAAAAAGTAGGCAAAAAGAACAATGAAATCACTTGACTGTAGCAAAGCTAAATATAGTCTCCAGTGGCCAGTGTTTGGGTATATAGTGCTACTCAGTGATACACACCAAGCTAGGTGTCATATTGAATTGCTTTTAATGGAGAAAAATAAGGTGCTATTCATCTTATCTTGATAAATTATAAAATGCCATGCCCTGTATTGATATGTTACTGTGTCTTTTTATTTCTATTTGCTGAGCTTGAACTTTTCGAACAAATTGAGTCATACACATTGGCAGAGTCAGTGTACTGAAATGAGTATGTGTCACTGTCTGGAAAAGCGATGACAGAGTTATATACCATAAATCAAAAGGCACTCATGCATGGAATTCTACCGCTCTGCCATGTATGTGCCAGCGATGGTATGCCAAAGGACCTTGAAATCTTCAGATCAGGTTTTAACGCTGGCTTTCCCCCCTAGGCTGTATCTACTTGTGCTGACATCTTAACGTTAAAGATACTGTATCCACTCAATTGTTAGTGATATGAGTGATGGAGGCATGATTCTCTTTGACTATATCTCCTATCAATTGAGTGGAAATATTTGAGTTTAAAAATATACTTTCTTTGACTTTTGGATGAATTCTAACCAATTAATTAAGCTTTAACTTGGTGCCACATCTACATTTTGTTGAATTGATATTTATGGAAAAGGTTTAGCTGAAGACAAGCATGAAATTAAAAAGTGTAAAATGAGCTGAGTTCTCTACTCTGTCATTTGAAAACATAGGAGGTATCCAATTAGCCAATATAACAGAATTAATAAAAGTAATATATAACGTCATAATATATTTTATCCAATAGAACAACATTATTACATGTGGTTGTACAACACATGAGTACTTCCTGGCAGCCAAAAGGAAAAAATTCTGTTAATAATCCTGCAGCTTCCCATATACTAAATGTATGAGGGGTATATGTTACTTGTATCATTAAATTCTTATTATATTATAATGTGGTAATCTAATTTCCCCAAGTGCCTCATTATTTTTCATTTCAACTGCCAAATGCACATATATTTCATGTTGTTAGTGAATTAAATGGAGGCATGCTAAACAGATTGGTATTCTGAATTCACTCTGTGATTTAAATAGACTGATTATAGTGTAAAATAAGACAAGGAAGAACTGTGCTGTTTCCTGTCAGCCACGCCCGGTGGTTTATAATACAGGCAATCTGTATTGTGCCCAGAAACATATTGTATGCAAACAATTGGCATGATAAATAATATGATGTCAATATGATCTCTGAGATATCGAAAAATTTGAGCTACTAAAAATGTCGGTGGGTAAAATGCAGTGTATGATGCCCAGCACAGCCTAGTGAGAGCATAGCCCCTTACTAACTACCCACCGGCCCCGACAACGGCATCTCCTGAGTGGTGATAGACATGATTAGGATAAAAGGATAGGACAGAACGGTATATCAGCTGACTAACACATTGTCACAGATTATAACAAAGCTTAGTCACTGGAAAAAATAACTCTATCTAGCTTATCATTCTGAGTGTTGGCAACCTAGGCTGTACTCAGTCGAGCTGTTCTGGTTGTGGCATCTTCCCGTCTCGTGGTCAGATACAAGTTAGGTTTCCAGGCTCCGTGTCTGGGATCTCAGCGGGGACAGCTGGGCTTACACAGGATTGGTCTCCTGTCCCCCAGCAGACTAGCCTGGGCTTGCTCACAGGGCCGTGGTAGGGGCCCTAACAACATGACTACAAGCACTCAAGGCCTCACGAGGCCCAGGTGTGCAGCTGCCATACCGTCCTTCCACTGAATTTTATTGGATAGGCAGGTCTTGATTGAAGGGACGGGAGACACACTAACCCTGTGATGGGAGGAGCTGCAATGTCATATGACAAAGGGCAAAGGTAAAAGCCAAGAGGAGAGATTTGTAGCCATTTTTGCAAGCAATCTCCCACAAATGATAATTTATTAAAAGCGATAACTTTTATAAACTTAGCAAAATAATTTACCCCCTTTATTTTTACAAGGACTTGTTGAGGAACCACATTTATTACTGCCAGAGACGGGTATAAGTCCAAACCCTACTCTTGTAGATCATCTGTACCTCCTTCTGTCCCTGCCATGGGATTTCAGAGAATGATCACCCAAAGAACCAGGAGCCAAGTGGAATTCAATTATTCCATTGATAACTGCTACCAAGACCTGATAATCTATGTCAACTGCATGGAGGAAGCACATTAGTAAGAGCTGCTAAGTATGGCCCTCTCACATCTCAGGCATCAAGTTTTATGGAGAAAAAGCTCTTGAGAAGAGATTGGCTACATGTCTTTAATATAGAAAACTTCACTTACATGGAAAACTGATTAATGGACACAACTGTACTTGAACCACAATTTAAAAAAAAGAATATTCTTGAACTCTGACCATTAAAATTAGCAATTGTTCCTCTTTTAGGAAATCAGTAGTTAGGAAGGGGGTGCTAGAAATTGGCCTGGCCTACCTCTACCACTTCAAGTCCCAGCACTATGCAAAAATTGATGGCAACAATAAAAATAATAATACCAAAAATGGTTGAAAGCTAGATCTGCCAAAATCTCAGCTAGATTAATGCACTGCTCTTTGCAAATCACCAGTTCCATTCATTCTCCCTCACAAAGCAGTAACCCAATAATTTGTTCTACCCTTTGGGGCAACCTGACATACAAATACTCTTATAACTTCATAACTTCCCAACTGCAAAATTGAACTGACAACTCTTGCTATAGCTTCTCTTTCATAATTCAATATGTGTAAAAAGACTATCTAATGATCTAAAATGACATTTTCCTCTGTTTAATCAAAGTAACTAGAACCCCACACTAAAACTGTAATCCCAACTCTATCTATAGCTGTATGATCTTAAAGAAGACAGGTAACAACACCTTCCACTCTACTTATTTCTCCTGATCAGAACTTACATATGCTTAAGCCTCTTGGAATTGATAAAAAGTAAAACATCATTTAAAGCCTCATCCAGTCCCTTAGTCTTGTGTAGTAATCACTATCCCCACTCTCTTCCCCAGTGATATTTCTACCTTAATTCACCCAATGTTTTCACATTCCACTCCTCTGTGAGCCCACTCCAGTATGAATTCAGCTGCCACAACTCCACCAAATTTCTCCTATTAGGACCCTATGTTATTAAGCCCAGTGGAAACTATTTAATTATCTTTTTTTTTTTTACTTCTTGGAAATATCTGATATAACCAACCCTTTTGTTCCTTCTTGGAATGCACTGTTTATGTTTTTATGTTTAGATTTCCTGACTCATCATCCTCCACCTAATCAGTTTTCCCAGTCCATAGTATCTTCGGTTTATTCCCATATTTCTGATTATAGCTATATGCTCCACATCCATATTTTCACCAGTCTACTTTACACTCCATTTATAAGTTTGAGAGGGAGTTCAAGTCAAACATCCCAAACTGGCATCATTTCCCCGCTCCCCTTAAATTTGCCCCTTGACCAGCATTCTCAAACCAGAAACTGGAAGGCATTCTTCTTTTCAAATTGAACAATTTTATCTTTATTGTAATTTTTTCCATTATCATTTAGTCCCCTTACACCCCCATCCCTCCAGCAATCCCCACACTGTCGTCCATGCCCATGAGCCCTTTTTCCTTTTTGCTCCATCCCTCAACCCCCTCACATCCCCTCCTCCACTAGCTGGCATCCTGCTCTCCATCTATGATCTGTCCCCATTTTCCTTGTCAGTTCAGTTTGTTCATGAGATTCCACATATGAGTTAAATTGTATGGTATTTGTCTTTCTCTAACTGGCTTATTTCACTTAGCATAATGTTCTCTAGGTCCATCCATTCTGTCACAAAGGGTAAAGATTTTCCTCTTTTTTATGGCCCAGTAGTATTCCATTGTGTAAATGTGCCATAATTGTTTTATCCACTCATGTACTGATGGACACTTGGGCTGCTTCCATATCTTGGTGATTGTAAATAGCAGTGCAAAGAGCACAGGAGTGCTTATGTTCTTTCGAATTTGTGTTTTGGGTTCTTTTGGATAAATTCCTAGAAGTGGGACTCTGGGTCAAAAGAAAGATCCATTTTTAATTTTTTCAGGTATCTCCATACTGCTTTCCACAGTGGCTGCACCAATCTGCATTCCCACCAACAAGTAAAAGGGTTCTCCTTTCTCCACATCCTTGCCAACTTGTTGATTTATTGATGATGGCCATTCTGACAGATGTGAGATGATATCTCATTGTGGTTTTAATTTGCATTTCTCTGATGATTAGTGACATTGAGCATCTTTTTATGTGTCTATTGGCCATCTGTATGTCCTCATTAGAGCAATGTCAATTCAGGTTCTTTGCCTATTTTTTAATTGGGGTGTTTCTTTTTTTGGGGGGGGCTTAATTTTTGTAAATACTTTAGAAATTTTGGACATTAATCCCTTATCAGATACATCAGGAAATACGTGCTCCCATTCTGTGGTTTTTTTTTTTTTTTTTAATGATTTCCTTTGCTCTGCAAAACTTTTTAGTTTGATGTAGTCCCATTTGTTTATTTTTTCCCTTTGTTTCCCTTGCCTGGGAAGATAAATCCCACAAAAAATTGCTACAAGCAATTCTTATCAAGATTCCAGTGACATATTTCAGAGAACTAGAATATTTCAAAAATGTATATGGAACCACAAAAGGCCCTGCATAGCAACAGTGATCCTGAGATAGAAGAACAAAGTTGGAACAATCACACTACCTAATATCAAACTATACTACAAGGCCATAGTAATCAAAATAGCATGGTACTGGCATAAAAACAGACACATAGATCAATGGAACAGAATAGAAAGCCCAGAAATAAACCCACACTTTTAAAGTCAATTAATATTCGACAGATGAAGCAAGCACACACAATGGGCTAAAGACAGTCTATTCAATAAATGGTTTGGGGAAAATTGGACAGATACATTCAGAAAAGTGAAACTAGACCATCTTTCTACACCACAAAGAATAAATTCAAAATGTATTAAAGACTTAAATATTAGACCCCAAACCATAAAAACCCTAGAAGAAAACATAGGCATTGTTGACTTTTCCCTTTCTGCTCCAGAATATCCAATCAACTTTACTTCCTGAGCCTCTCCTGAAGTCATCCATTTGTATTCATCTCTCCTTCCTCATACTAATCCAAGCTAATCTTATCTCTTGGCTAGTATTTGGCAAGATTTCCTAGGTAACCTCTCCCTTCCATTCTTTCTTTCTCTAATCCATTCTCTACTTCCCAGCCTAAGAGATACAAATCTGATCATGTCAACCTTCAATTTCAAACTCTTCAATGCTTTTTCATTTCCCTGGGATTAAGTTCAAGTCCCTTAGTTACCATTCCAGCATCATCTCCTGCCATTTTCCCCTTTGCTCTTTACATTTGGTCATCTTTGAACCTCTGTATTAATCAATGTTCTTTTTCATCGTTGTACATGCTTTTTTCACTCACTTATCACTCACCTGGAATGTTCTTTTACCCCATCTTTATAGTAGTTTTCTCTAACTCTCTGGGTAAACTTGTATTTCCACAACATTTCCTTGTTCAGTTGCTGTGTTTCCTGGAAATGGTGTGCTTCCTAAAAGCAGGGGCTCTGCTATAACCCTTTTGCCGAATAAGGTGCCTGACACATAGTAATGTAAACAAATAAATGCAGCCACTTTAAAATGGAGCCAGGTCTGCCATGCCAGAGGAACTGCTTTACATGTCTTATGCCTCAAACCTTTAGAATGTTAGAACAGGACAAAATACCCTTTGGACCAGGTCTAAAGCAACATTGTGTCCCAAAGGACTATGTGCAAGGATAACAACAAAGCAGATATTATGAAAGCAGATAGTTATTTACCTAACTGAAAATAAAACCACTATGTTACGTCACGTGCATCAATAGAAATGCCTTCCTTCTACTGATAGATTTTTCCCCTTCCCTTTCCCCAATGGGTAAATATCCATTGCCTTTGGCGCTTAATCTGAACATTATTTGGGTTTCTGCTTGAGTCCGTGCTTCCTGAATAGCGGCTCTCTCTCTTTTTTTAATCTCAAATAAATGCTCATTGCCTCCCATTTTGAAAGGCCTTTTATTTTTAGGTTAGCCGTAGTTGTTTAATAAATGTTTTCTGAGTACATAATATGTAGATCTCTGCCGTACCTCCCCCCTAATTTCTAAGTGGAAATGTTTTTGTCTCCATCCCTTGTATCATCTACAATTTGACGTCATCTAGATTTAAAAAATAAGGGTGAAAATCCTTGAAACACATAAAGCCTTCTACAAATAAAAAGCTAGTGCTGCGATATGTATGTACTATTCACATAAATGATTCACAAAGGTCTGGGGAAGGACTGAGAAGCCAAGTTATCATGAAGGGAAAAAACGGCCTCAAGTTTCAATGACAAAGTCAGCAACCTCACACATGTCAGTTGGAGACTGGTCATTACCAATATTACAATCACCTGACTATCCTAATCGCTCATTTCTATGCCCTCTCTAGATCTCTGACAGATTCCATCCCACCACCATCTCAATGTTTAATTAACTCGCTTCCCTCTTTTTTTTTTTTTTTAAACCTCTGGTTTCCTTTTACAAATATTTATTACGACACAGTCACCAGGCTGTAGGGATATAAAGATAATCATCACACAGTTCTACCATGTCTACTTGCTACTAAAACTATGGAAACTTCTGCCATGATGCAGTGCTTAGGAAGAAAGAATCTGAGGCCAGGAAGACGTGGCTTTGCACTTCACCTCGGCTGCTCACTAGAACTGTGAGCTGCGGCACATTTCTCCTCATCGGTTTCCTTATCTTTAGGACAGATAGAAACAGCCACCCCACTGACCATGAACACAACCATCGAACTACCAATAGCAGTAAGTGAAGTTGCATTTAAGCGTCTAGGGCAGGGGTGTCAAACTCATTTTCACTGGGGGCCACATCAGCCTTGCGGTTGCCTTCAAAGGGCTGAATGTAACTTTAGGACTCTATAAATGTAACTACTCCTTAACAGTTAAACGAGAGCTCAGTGCTGCCGCCGAGGAGAAACAAGGTACTGGGCCGGATAAAACACGGTGGAGGGCCGGATTCGGCCCGTGGGCCTTGTGTTTGCCACCTATGATCTAGGGTGTGCTTCGCATATAATAAACATTTAACAAAGTACAGTTACTCATAATAACAGTGTAACAAACTAAAGGGTAACTAAATTATGGTTAACATACTGAACTAGTGAAGTTGTTTTTCACTGTATATGACAGGAAATAGCTCCTTTAATAAGTATTCAATTTCTGCATTTATGTCGTGAGATACCAGTTATCAAATGAATGTGTCCTTTAGCATGGAGAGGTGCTTAATAAAGTATTTGATCATTATCAAGCATTTTCAGGGGAGGCAGTAGGGAAGTTGATGAAAAAGCTGAAGGGATTAAGATGTACTAAATGGTAGTTACAAAATAGTCAAGGGGCTATAAGGTACAGCATAGGAATTATAGTCAATAACATTGTAATAACCATGGGGACAGGTAGGTCCTGGAAATATCAGGGACCACTCTGTAAAGTACATGATTGTCTAACCGCTGTGCCACACACCTGAAGCTAATACAAAATAATACTGACTGTAAACTGTAACTGAAATATAAAATTTAAAAGCCAAGAGAACATAAAAAAAGTTCTTTACATTGGTGATCTCAAATGTAAGATGTGTGCATCCCAGGGATGGTAAGAAGGAATGAGTAGAGCATGAATTTATACATACTTCTGTCTACAATCCAAGCAACAAAAGTTCACGAACATGTGACAGACAGGACAGTGGTGCTCGCCCTGGGTCTCGGGGAAATAACGGCGGTCTGTAACAGAGGGTTTGCCAGCCGGGCCCTCAGGGTGGCTCTGTTCTCAGAGTTCTATGAAACCCTGCAGTTCACGCGTGCCCAGTTTGGCATATGTACAGAGAAATTGTTTGGTTCGAACTCAGCTAGCCCTAGCAAAATAGACAAGTAGCTAGGAGATTCCTACAAATACGTCAAGGGGAAACAACACCAATAATACAAGCACAGGTAAACACCAGAAAATGGAAAAACTAACACTTCAATTACAGATACTGGCTCTTTATCAGCCACATTTTGAAGAAGTAAACAGTAGTGATATTCCTACTATATTTAATGTTACTCTTCCTACAATTTAATACTCTCAGTTTAGCATAATGTTTTTGCACATTAACACATAAAATACATGTAATTAACTAATGATTGATGCTTAATTCATCCTTTTCTAATATCTTTAGTGTATGTTTTAGTGTAACTACAATATGTATGTACTAGTTCTGGTTCTAAGTATTTTATTTTTGTCAATTCATTTAATCATGACAACAACCTGTAACATACCTTATCTTACCTCCATTGAATCAGTATGTAAACTGGACACTAAAAGCAGTGTGATTACCGAGGTGACATACTCCGTGGACGGAGGAGTGTCGGCAATTGGACCCAAAGTCCATGCCCTTAAGCGCTCTGCTCTCTGCCTCACTAGCATTTTGCCTTTATTATAATAGAACATGTAACTGATGTCATCTAATATGTAAACATACATGTATTCTCTCTCTCTCCCCCTCTCTGCTCCTCTTTGCACTGTTTCATTAAAAAAAGAATTCCTCATTTGAAACCATAAAGAAGAGACTCTTGGCAAGGGATTGTGGACAGATAACAACATGAAAAAAGCTTGCTGCCCCTCTGGTCCAAAGCTGAGTTTGCCTTTATTAATACTTTTTGTACCGCTCACGAGTTTTCTCGTGTTTCACGTGCCGTCTGTTAAGGACCGCATCATGAGATAATTTAATCAACGTGCAGTTTGCCCAGAAACCTGTGGCCCCTGGCATATGTCTTAGAGATTTCTATGTGGTACGAAATGTGTTAAGACAAAAGTTGTTTGGGCAAAGAAAGAAATGCAAGCAGGATTTAGGTTTCCGTGGTGGAGAAGTGATGTGGAGTTTTTTCTTCATGAGCTGGTAAGAACTTGGACACCAGAATCCAAAAGCTACAGGGTGAGCCCCAGCTGTTGTGGCTCAGTTGGGTGTCATCCGCAAGCAAAAGGTTGCCAGTTCGATTCCAGGTTGGGGCACATGCCTGGGTTGCAGGGGTTCGGTCCCAAGTTTGGGGCACCTTGGAAGGCAACCAACTAGTGTTGCTCTCTCACATTGATGTTTCCATCTCTTTCTCCTCCCTTCCCCACTCTCTCAAATCACAATAAAAAATATAATACAAAAAAATCTATAGGGTGATAATCTGGATGCTTTAGGTTTCAGAAAAATCTCAGCCTTTACAGTTCTGTATTCTCTCTGAAAGACAGGCAACACCAGCCTTATGGCTGGCTGACTAATCTGTCTGGACCCCATGAAATAAGAAGTCTCTCAATTGATAAAAGTCATATACAAGTCATATAATTGATAAATGGAGCACTCTCCCTCCAGAGGCCAGGAAAATGTAAGAGAATTCTGGAAAACAGAAAGTATCCTCTGGGTGTTGTGGTGGAGATAGGAACCCTGCCAACTTCTGCACGGAGCCATTCACTCCTTATCTGAGCAACTCTAGCAACCAGACCAGAGATCCAGTGACAAGGGAAACTCACATTAAATCGAAGGGGTCCTACCAGCAAGAAAATAATGAGGAATAAAAAAAAAGGCAGCCTACCTAACTTCTGGAGAGGTATAATTCATTTTCTTTTATTGCATAACAAATTACCACAAATTGGCAGTCAACCACTAATCTATTGTCCCACAGGAGTCTGGGCGTGGCTTAGCTGGGTTCTGTAATCATGGGCTCATCAAGCTGAAATCAAGGTGTCAGCCAAGGATGCAACCTCATCCGAAGCTCCGAGTCCTCCCCAACTCACCTGGGTTGTCAGCAGACTTCAGCTCCTTGGAGTTGTATGGCCAAGGCCACTGTTTTCTAGCTTGCTGCTAATTGGGAGTCACTCGGTTCCTAGAGGCTGCCTAGCCCTCCGATAACAGGGAGCGTAATTCATCAAGTCCAGGGGAAGAGTAATGCAAGAGAGTCATGAGGGTCACTGTGCCCTCCCCCTTCCACACATCACAGTTGACTCAGGTGGGTGCCCACCCCATCATGTTCACAAATGCCACCCGTTTTCAAGGCGTGTATACATCAGGAGGAGACAATCTTGGGGTAATCTTAGAATTCTTCCTGCTATAAGGTAAAGACAGCAACAAAATAATAATAGTAAGAAGTTTCTAATGCATTAAGGAAACAAAAACATGATTTCTCTACTACGTAATTTAGTAGATTAAGTGTACCTACACTTGAGCCCAGATATAGAGCCAAAAAAGAAAAAGTGGGGAAAAAATCTCAAAATGTACAGTGATAAAGTCTTAGAAAATCTAAAAGACTTGAAGGATAGATTCAAGAATCCTGAAATGTGGCTCCTACAGCCAGAGAGAAAGAAACTAACACATAGATGATAGGTAATAAATAAACAGGAGGAAAACAATTCTGCATTGAAAACAAAGCGAGCGTGCCTGTCTCAATCCTAATTGATGGTAAAAGACACGCAGTCAGCAGAGCGGGATAAAACCTGTGAAATTAATGACTTAAGAGAAAGATCTGCAAGTATTTAGGCAGAGAACAGGTCAACTTCAAAATAATAAATGTTGTATCGACATTTATGGTATCACTTATGCCACTCCAAAATCTAGAAAATGGTGGAATCACACTAACAAAAAAAGAATAGAACTCAACACACTTATACCAGTCATCCATAAATAGATATCTGACAACGTGCAAGAAGTGTGAGAGGGTGTGACCCACATAACCGTATCACAGATCTTAGGAAAATACTTGAGTTAGTACTTAACCTAACACAGTGAGACAAAATCAAAATTTCACAATATGGGAAAACAGATAAGAGCCAAAACAGTGGTGAGTAATGAACGTTATAACATATATATAATCTGAACAGATAATGACAAATCATTCAACTATATGTGATTCAAACTCTTGAAACAAAATAAGGTATTTCAAATGAGATTCTGATTATAAAAGGCAACATTGAAACACAGAGATTTAAAGTCATAAATCTATTTGAAACATAGCAGCTAACTGGACATTGCAAATATTTAAGAAATTCCAGAAAAATCAGATAAAACATGCCTGGAGCCATCAATATGCTTCAGAATTTAAAATTTTTAGTAAACTAAAAATAAAAAGACCATGGAGAACTTTAATAATGGAAACAAGAAAAAAGTTAATATATAAGCATCTCTACGAATATTAAAATGTTGCATATACACAGAACATTTTTTTTATTGTTCAAGTACAGTTGTCACCATTCCCCTGTCCCCCCGACTCCCCCTCACTGCAACCAGCCCCACTTCCCACCCTTGATCCTGCCCCACTTTGGTTTTGTCCATGTGTCCTTCATACATGTTCCTGAAAACCCTTCCCTCTTTCCCTCCCATTATCCCCTCCCACCTCCCCTCTGGTTACTGTCAATTTGTTCTTTATTTCAATGTCTCTGGTTCTATTTTGCTTGTTCGTTTGTTTTGTTGATTTAGGTTCCACTTATAAGTGAGATCATAACATTTTTGACAGTCAATATGAACTTGTCCACAAAGAAAAGTTGAACACATTTAAAAAGCAGAGATCACATTTTCTGATCATCATCCAATAAATATGAAAATCGTAAAAATGTGGCAAGAAAAGTACTTGGAAACTTACTTGGAGATACATTTCTTAGCTAACACTTAGATCAAAAATGAAATCAAATAAGAATTAAAAATGACCCAGGGAAAGTTTAAAAATGATTACTTGATATCAAAAACTATGAAAGACCACAAAAGCTGTTCTCAAAGAAAATTAGCCTTACAGAAGGGGGAGAGAGGGAGGAAGTGATGGGGGAGAAAGAGAGGAAAGATGAAGAAAAGGACAGACAAAAGAAAGGATGAAAGGACAATTAATAGAAAGAAAATCTTATACAAAATATAAGAAAAAGCAGTCAGGATTACTCACTTTGGGTCTTTTCTATAAGCAGATTCATAGGATGTATCGGTGGATCAGAACCTTGATTGTAAACATAACCAACACTATTTGCCTTGTTAAAAACAAAGTGTGCCATATCTGAGTCAAAAGAAATTCAGTTCTTAGAAGAAACTGGCTAGTTCAAGCAGAATAAATAGGGAGATCTGTTTAACCACCAAATTCAAGTATCAATTTGAAAAAAAGTCACTGGGCACTGGTGTAAACAAAAAGGTAACACCCAAAGAACTATCCGGTACTCTCTGAAGATGTCTAAAAGAACCCCTTGTTTAAGCAAAACGGAGACGGACTCACATACAGAGAGCAGGATCGAGCAAGAAGGAAAACGGACTCATGGACATGGACACAGTGTGGGCGCTGCTGGGGGGCAGGAGAGTAAAAGGGGGTTAAATGGTAATGGAAAAACACAATAAAAATAATAGAGATGAAAAAAAGAAAATATGAGTCAGCCAGAAGAGACCACAAAAAGAATAAACATATTGGAAAACAAACAAAAAATAAAAAATAAAAGAATCACTTGTTTAAAACTCTCCGTAGTAAAGGCTTGCACTTCGTTTTCAGGGTGCACAAACATGATATGAGAAATTCCAGAGCAAAGATGCTAAGTAAGTCTTACAAACATCCCCAAGGGACCAGACCCAGGTGAGACGCCTGTTTCTCAGGAGGTAAAATTTCTTTAATAAAGGAAACCGCATCCCTGCAGGCCCACACAGAAAACTCAAGAATATAATAGAGACCGACTACAGGATGAGCAACTGTAGGCACAAATATCTAGCTCCTCCTGCCCTCCCTTAAAGTGATCATAAATGGCCAACGTGGATTAAAAGGCAGGAGGAAATCAACAACAGCACAAAAAACTGAGGTTAGATGCTACACCCCTCCCAAAACCCTAAAGGTTCCAAAGAACACTACAAACCAAACTGGGTGACCAACCAGAGACTGAAAATTAGCTACAAAATGAGTAGACATAAATGGGGAAGAACAAAGAATTACCAGCAAGTCTTTTATAGTTAAATAGAAATAAAAGTAATTTCACATGCACGTGTATATATATATGAATTAAAATAGTTAAGAAACATAAAATCCAACCACAATACAAACCATTACATACACTAATTTGCCTCTCAAGAGTGAAAATAATTATAATTGTTTGGTGCATCAGAAGGTACACTGAGACGGGCACATTCGCAACCTTTGGTGAGACCGTCTGCTGAAACGCGTTTCCGGAAAATCATTGTGCAGACTGTCGGAAAAGTAAGGTTACTTTTCCAGAAATCTATCTTAACGAAACCTTTTCACTATGGCCTTATAAGAGGAGGAAATTAAAAAAACATAAATAAACAATAACAACAAACAATTAAGTACATTTATAGGCTATTTATAATATTATGCAACATTAAAATGTCATTTATTACAAACTAATGATACAGAATTATGCTTGCTATAATATTAGTAACATGCAGTCTAAGACTCATATCTGCCATGAGATCACAATATAAAAAGTATAAGAAAAATGCTGGAAGAAAAGGCAATACAATATTAACAATGAACATATTGGAGAAAAATAAAAATTCTGTTTTAAAGACCATGTTTCACTTTGAGGGAATCACACTCACAGGACTTAAATTGCCTGAATTTCCTGTTTGTAGCTTGATTCCATGACAGTTTTTTTAAAATTTATTTTTAATTTATTAGAGAGGGGAAGGGAGGGAGAAAGAGGGGGAGAGAAACATCAATGTGTGGTTGCCTCTCACATGGCCCCCACTGGGGACCTGGCCCCGCAACCCAGGCATGTGTTCTGGCAGGGAATCAAACTGGTGACCCTTTGGTTTGCAGCCTGTGCTCAATCCACTGAGCTATGCCAGCCAGGGCTTTTTAAATATATTTTTTAAATTTTATTTTTCCATGACAGCTTTATGATCTGTACCAGAACCCATTTTTCTGTACCCTCTTTCACAGGAGACACACACCGACCACTTAACATAACATTTTCTGCAGCCATGGTCTCCCTTCCCCGAGAGTAGCAGGCAGCACCACAAGTAGTGCTGTCTCACCTGTCCCCGCAAGCTTCTGTGCGCCTCCTGTACCCAAGCACCTGGGTCACAGACACCATTGATTGCATTGCTAGTGGATAACCAGCTTTCAATACTACATTTCCATGGTCAATAAAATTTACATCACGAAAGCTCCATTTCATGTAATTTTTATGTCTGCTCATATAATGCACCAGACTCAGCTTCTTTTTCTCTTGCCTCTGTTTGCTCTTTCTGTGGTGTTTTCTTACTTGCACCTTTAATTATCAAAACTGCCTAAACTTCTGGTGCATTTAGAGGCCCTTTCTAAGTCAGCTCTACAGCTACACGCAGCTTAAACAGTGTTTGCTGTTAACACCCGGAGAATAAAATGATGCCTGTTAATACTTAGGACTTTTCCTACCATGTTTGGATTTCCATTACGTAATGAAGGCAGAGCAATGCAATAAATTGTAATCGTTTTTCCTTTTCTTCAAATATCTCATTTGAAACAAAAAGGTGGGGAAACCTGCCACGGGGATTTCGTCCCAGCAAAACCCGTGGGTGACCGTAACCCGATGTGTAAAAGAATCTCACACCGAGACACGTGGGGAGAAGAGAGTCCGGAGCCACGGGACCAATTCCTCCATCTTGGGAAAAGGCCTCGTGCCTAGCTCAGCCAGGCTTTTTATTAGAAGCTTTAGGACACATTTACATTGGATTGATTATTCATTGGCTTATGCAGAACAGGGGTAGGTTTACTCATTAATAGAGCATTAGGATGTAAATTCAGGTCCGGTGGCAGAGAGGACCAGGGTAGTACATTAAACAGGAGACAAGTAATTTGAGGGTAAACTAACTAGGGCTGTTAACTTTTAGGACCATAAAACATTGAGGCAGTGATCTATTAACTTAAGCTTCCTGACTTTGGGGAGGAAGAGACCCAGCAAGTTAGAATCTCTTAAGATACATTTTTGCCAAGTTCCTATTAGAGAATTCCTATTCCACAGACATGATCCACACTTGCCCACACGGGAATGGTTTTTTCTCACATGGAGCCGCGCTCTGACACGCGTGATTCCTGGAACTTGTGTATTTTCACGCATGTGGAAAGAACTTCCACATATACCCAATAAAAGGAAATGCTGCTTTTTATGTATAGGGCAGTGTGTACATATTAGATACCTTAATTTATAAAGTGGCTCCCTTTTTATTTTCATGTTCAAGTCAGGCGACTTACGGTGTCTAAAGAAGGAACAGTTAACTGGGTAGGAAGAGAATGATCGACAAGCTTAGCCCCTCGTAGACCACAAATATCCCATCTGTTTTCACAAATGCATGTTAAGTACCCTTGAACTTTCTTTTAGAAATATGCACACCATTAGCTCACCCATATCAGCTTTTGGACTAATGTACGCAGACATTTCTTGGGAGAAAAATTACTTCTGTGATGAATTTTAAATGAAGTAAAAATATACTTTCCAAGTAAATGGCATTGCACTTAAATGTGTACTCACTTAAAATGTTCAAATACTTAGTGACTATACATAGGATGAGTATAAAACAAGTGGGAAGTGTTGTTCCTTGCAATACAACTTAAATCAGAGTCATCGCCGTATTTTTCACCAATTCAGAGGACCCGAGAGCTGTTTCTGAAACTGCCTGGAGAGGGTGAGTCAGCTGATGTCCCCTGTAGCAGAGACTGGGCAAGGAGTCTCTGCACTTCAACGGTACAGATTCCAATGCCCTTCCCGTTGTAAGTTCATCTGTTTATGCCTCTGCTTCCCTATCCATCCAATGAAGATTAACAGAGCTTCTATCTCACAGTCCTTGGAAGGATTAGACATGAAAGTCAAGTAGTATATTCTGTATGTGTTTATTTTCATTTGTCTATATATTATATAGTTTATATATGTACATTTGTATTTTTGTATACATATATAAAATGTATGAGAAAATAAATATTAAAAAATACTTGTCCATAATGAAAATTCACTAAATGTACATTATTATTATTATTATATACAGCTTTGGGGCACTGAAATTTTTCAAAGTGATTAAATTGGGGT
This sequence comes from Micronycteris hirsuta, assembly GCA_004026765.1. NCBI lineage: Eukaryota > Metazoa > Chordata > Mammalia > Chiroptera > Phyllostomidae > Micronycteris > Micronycteris hirsuta. The sequence continues at coordinate 121,422 of PVJI01003423.1, forward strand.
GTCTTAATTATTAAACTGATTTCTTGTGAAACATATTTCCTAACAGTATTTTATAGTCAAAGTCTCAGATAAAAAAGAAGCAAGACAACAGGGCAAAATACTTTCAAAAACAGTTTATAAATTTCAGGCATTGTTATTATTGATGACAACGATGGTAAGAATGATGGATACATATTTTTTTCAAACCTTAATGACATCCAGAGTGTCCCATTTGCTACAACTTGGGAAGTCACTCTCCTTTTACACAAGCACTGTTGAGTCTAGTTTCCCTTGTTCCACAATTTCCCCTGCCACTAAAAACTCACGGAAGGACACATGTGTGTGACAACGTTCCATTCTCTGGGTTGCTTCATCTCCAGTACGTTCATAGCCTGCCTCAGAGGCTCAAAGCACAGGTAAGACCACAGGTAAGCCATAGGCAAACAGGTTAAATGAAATGCCAGAAAAGGAAACACAACTCTGCTTTAGTCCCTTCACAGGTAGCTCCTTATTCTCCTTAGCCCTTCAAATAGTCCTCCATAGCACTGTACCTGCCAACACATGACAAGCTGTCCACCTCTTCCCAACTAAAGTTCTTTTAGACCACGTCCTTCCTACTAGAATCTAGATGCGTATGTTCCTGGGCATAGAAAAAATAGCAACATCCCACTACCCCCTTCTCAACCTAAAAGCTCAGTTCAAGACTTGCCCCTTGCCCTCCCAGATGGAAGTCCAGGGTGAGTATTTTGAAAAACTATCATAATAGCCAAGGGAACATTTTCCAAAGTTTAGAAAACATCACAACCAGTTCCTCTTTAAAACTTTTTCTATACTGTTAGATTATGCTTGCATATCTTTCCAGTCTTCTGATCATCAGTGAACAAATATTTGGAAGATGGAGGGAGGGGGAGGGAAAGAGGGAGGGAGAAAGGGGGAGAGAAGGAGGGAGAGAGGGAGAGAGAGAGAGATTGATTTTGACCTAGAGAGACAGACCCATTTGTCAACAATAGGCATTAATTTTCAGGGAAAATATAGCCAAAAGCTCTATTTTGAAGACAATGTATCATCTGTTAATAAGTATACATCCAGTTTAACATTTCAGCCTAGGCACCTGTATTTGAATTATATCTTCAGTTCTGGGTTTCCCGAGTACCATGAATTAGGTACTTGCTTTACTTCTAGTTGGTTGAAACTAGTCTATCCAATAACAAAAGAAATTTAATCCTTAGCTTAAATTCTCTGCTCTCACATTTAGGAACTATTTACCATCTCTAAAATTCACTTTTCCATGGGCAATTTTTTTTGAGATCAACTTTGTAAATATAAACATGGATTCATATATAAATATGGAGTACAAAAAGAAACCCAAAGAACTATTATATGTAAGAAATATATACATATAATTCATAGAGGCTTATCTAATAGCCCATGACTTCTAATAAATATCAGTTTATTGATGCGGGATTTGTAGATGAGGAAGAGAAATTCCAAATAACTCTCACACCCCAAAATGGAACCAAGTCAAGTAAAGAGTTCGAAGTTGATTTCCAGATAGTTTGACAAAACAAGAATATATTTGCTTTTCTACTCCTTAGTGAAAAAATAACACTATTTTCTATTATTAGACAGCTCAGCCTAATTATTAATTAAATATATAAAAACTTATTTAGAATTAGCTGTATAGTAATTTGAAATATAAAATATCAAGATGAGAACAAAGAAAACAATCATCGTGAAAACAAGTAGTTCTATCCAAATACTATCAAAATATAAATAATACTACAGAGTGAAAAGACTAGAGCGCAAAAGATATTTAGGAGTCGGTTTAACTTACATTCTGAAGGAAGCTCCCTCGGCCTTGTGAGAGTCTTACCTGCACCAGCAAACTCGGTGTGTGTGAGGCTCTTTCTAGGGGCGAGTGACTGCTTCCGGGCAGCGCCAGCTAGTCCTGGGGACACGGGAGGTTCCGTCTGACCCTGCTGGGACCTGCAGGGGGTCAAATAAAAGCACCATTGTAAAACACTTTGAAGGAGAGGTAGAAACTTATTCTTGTTGGGTCAGTTATTGGTAATTAAAAGTTTAAAGGAAAGTAATGAAGCTGCCATAAACTCATTACCTTTGTTGAATAATCAAAAGGAACAGCTTTAGTCCAAAGGGAGTTAATTATGCTACAATAATTAAAACATTACCAGAAGTGTTTGAACCTCTGGAATCTTAATATTGCTTGCAGTTATCTCAGCAAACATTTTCCAAAACTACAGTTTTTCTATCTTAAAGCGTGATTTAATTTCCATCTTGTACTGAAAAAATAACTAAAATGGATTTATTTCCTTGTTTTGTCTCAAGAGCATTTCTTCTGAAGGCATATTTATTGTACCACCGATGAATCAGATTTACAAGAACCATATAAAGGATGACATGTCAAACTATGCAGTTCAACAAATCAATTGCTGTAATTGTCTTAATCATTTTAAAATAAATTAACTGATTTTACTTACATGATTTCCCAATTCTGTCAAATTGCCAAATTTGTAAATCTGAAGCTGATCTTTATGGCTTTGATATTAAACACTGCTGTATGTAGACCTAAATGATCTTTCATATCTTCGTAAAAATTCTGATATTTAGAGAACCATTCTTTTTACGGGAAATTTTAAATCTTAGTTTACATTAAGACATGCTCATAAACTTCACATTACTGTTGCTTACAAATTAAATAATTACTCTTTAGTCCTGAAAATAATTTTTGTCTCAATGCTCTTTTAAAGGGTTTATCTTATGTGCCCACTCATGTAACAATAATCCAGGATTAAAATTTTTTCTCCATCTTTTATAGTAAGACAGAAGAGACTTTATTTTTACTAAGAGCCTTCACACCTTTTACAAAGACCTACTATACTGGTTACATGTGAACATGGCCCTTTGGAAATACAAATTTAACCATCCATGGTGATTTATGAAATTTCTGTAAATTGTGTTTGAAACTCAAGCAGTGGTTCACTCTTTTCTTGGTCAGGTAGCACATACTTCACAATGGCCTCCCCATTTCTTCTGGAGAAGGTCCTGGTTTGTGTTGATGGATTGTATTTTTTAACCATGTGAACTAAAGCTATTTTTATGGATGACAAGTAATGAATCCCTTCAATTATTTCTCTATTAATGTCATTCTTTCCTGTGTACCTATCATTACTAATCCTCTCACCCATGTTCCCTGTTACAATTCTCAGAAGAGTTACACTTCTGCCATTGGATGAAATATATATTGGTTTCAATGTACTAAGTTTCTTTTCTTTCAACTAAGAATTAGTCACTGTTTTTTTTGTTTTAATAATTACTTTATTGTTGTTCAATTACAGTTATTTCCATCCTCTCCCTTCCCCTCCTCCCTCCCCCTCCAACCCCACCCCCCTCCCCAGTCTCCTTCCTCCCCC